>WJFB01003801.1:0-11936 GCA_009870185.1 Pygmarrhopalites habei | reverse complement strand
GGGATTCGGCTTGTCCCGTCCCGATCCCGACGGGACGAGACGGGACAATCCGGGAAAATTCGGAGCACTAGGTCCATGTGGTGGTGTGTGTATTTGTGTTGTGTGTACTACGTTCGTGGAAATCTCGACTGCTTTTCACTGGATTTGAATTAAATTCCAATAAATTGTAAAAATAAAAAACCAGTCACCACACATCTCTCATCATCTTTAATACAAAATTATTCAAATCAAAGTGTGCAAAAAATTGGCAAAAAAGGTGAGCGTTAGATCAAAAGCTTCTAACGTCCATCCCCATGAAATTCATGCAAAAGTCGTAAAAGACTCAAAGAGGCATGTAATCCGCATGGAGAGTGGGACAAAAAAGGAGGGAACGTGTCGAGAATTGGCATTGGACAAAACCGGTTCCTTCCATCAGAAGAACACAATTCTCTGTGTCTCTGTGCCTCTGTGCTATGCAAAATTCACAGTGGAGCATAATGTAATGTCAGTCTGTGCCAAATACGGACTGGACCAGTCCATGCATATTAATTTCAATTTTTTCCCACTTGACTCCTCTCACCCCTCCACAACATGGAATCACACACACGCAACTATTGCAAAGTACCTTATGCCTCATCTAGGAAGCAGTACAATAGTGAACGCTTCATTGTTTGCAAAATACTGGAATACACATAAAAGAATCTAAGACGCACAAATTGTGCGGCACAATTTTTATTCGCAAAACGGTTCAGTCGTAGACACTCGTAATTTATTATATTAAATCCCAGTTTTAAAATTATCCTTTTTAATTAGCTACCCTTAGCAGTATCAAAAGGAAAAAGTTTAAACAGGAAAAAGTGCCAAACCAAACTGACGGCAAAGAGAAGATTGCAAAAATATTTTGCCTCCTCTCCCATTTTTCTGTAATAGTTTAAGACAATGGATTTGATTTCAAAAACATTTTCAAATCCACACAAATTTTGTGTACTTTTATTTATAGCTGCTGTCACAATATCATTAGTGAAGGTAACATCCCAACAAAAGTCAATAGTACTGTCATTATTTATGCGCGAATTTTCAAATGACTCCATCTTAACGTTAATTAAATTCCTGTTTCAATTTTTACAGTCATTTCCAAGAGGATACGTCGAAAGTCGTGGCGGAATCAGAATCAGAAGACAAGCGTCGACTTTAATTGAAGGTAAACAGTTGATATTTTGGTGTTAATTTTGGCTTAAATGTGAACGTAGCTAAAAATACGCAAATGACGTTATCTATATAGCTGTGTATAAAACTGTGTACCCTTTTTACATGTCAAAGATGGAAATTCTACTATCATCTCATCTCCCTCCATCCCGGAGTCAAACAAAGACTTTGAAAAATTACAGGAAAAAATTCTCGATCTCCAATCAAAATTCATTGCACGTCAAGAGGAGTCAGACAAAATTGCACAACATTTACAAGCACATCATGAATCTAGCCTGTCAAAATTTAGACAAAGCTTGGACCAACTAACAAGACAAATCGAGTCAGTAGAAAAGGAAACCAAATCGGAGAAAGAGAATCTGTCCAAAATTCAATTGGAACTTTTGAACCAAATGGAATTCGACAGAAGGAGGAGTGAGGATGAATGGATTGCTAATAAAAAGGAGATGGGACAATTAAAAATGGAATTCTTCCAATTTAAAAAAGATCAAGAGAGAATTAGAGATTTAGAAAGAATGAGGATTGAACAAACATTGAGTGTGCAAAAGGAACAGCTGGAGAAAGTCAAAGCTGACATTTTAAGACTAGTACGAAATGTACCAACGAGAACGTATTGAGTCAGGGAAAATTCTGGCGGATTAATTTAATCGACAAATAAAATAATATTTTAAAAATATATTGTCACTGACAATTGTAAGGAAGTGCATAATTATTATAATCTGTCGTCTTCTACTTTCATTCGGAGATCAGCAGAAGACTAAAACCACAAAAATCCTTGCTTATTGTCAAAATTTGATTCGGGTGCATGACTCAGTGTTCAGTGAACATTGTTCACATTCCCCGTGGTTTAATTACATTGCTAATCGAGGACAAGTACACATATTGCAGCCACACAAGTGTCAAGCGCGTGTGTGTGCTGTACTAGTAGTTTGCGACTGTGTATTTCTTATCCTATGCAAGTTCCAGTAGTTGTCCCATTACTTTTCTCACTACATGCCATGTAATACATGGCAAGATTCCTGTTCCTTGTCTTTGTCAGGTTAACAAGCTACGCGTAAGTGCAGGTTGACTTTTGAGTCTATAGCATGCATCCACAATCGTTCCATTTTATCCTTGTGTTCAATACTAATGAAAGCCTGTACACTCGTCTGAATGTGATAGGAGTGCACTACTGTGTTACACCATGACTCGATGCACATTGCATCACCTCACCGTGTATTAAAATAACTATTAAAACTTGTCTCTTCCCTTTTGGTCCGATACTTTCGACTTTCATGGAATTAATTTTACATCTCCTTGTCTTTGAGCACAGTTACACACTTGTACCGACTATTTTAGCCTGATTGCAGATTGTGATGTGTGTGTGTAGATACCCCTCTCATTTCTCTTCTTCACAATTGGACTTTACCGTGCATAGTAGAAGCCTGTAGCCTGTACAGTACAGGATGTACCGCACTTAAATTTGTGTACAGGAGGATTTGGTAAAAGGTTTTTTTTAACACACACACACAAATTACATTGTAAAAAAATGTTACATGTACGAAAATGTTGCTTTCTTGAGTACAAGATAAGCCAACCTGGGATGTGCAGTAGGAGTCATTTTATTATCAAACTCAGTAGAGGAGGACTGGCCCACCGCGGCGAGGTGGTCAACCGGAAAATACCCGGTTCGAGAGAGCTCTCGAAATTTAACATGAGATGATTGGAGGGCTGTGGGTCTGTGGCTGCGTGCCACTTAAAGCTGTGTATTTTGCCCGGTAGACTCCTTGAGGCCAGTCCGCCCCCCATCAGTCTGTCACACACAGTACACACCAACATACACACACATGCACACACATGTATGTCGATTGTCACAAATTGTGAGGAGAGAAATGCCCAAAGTAGATGTGTATGTTTCTCACATTAAAATACATAATTTAATTGTTACACACTGAATTTACATTGAGAGGAGTGGATGAGTGGAATGTAACATTGTGAGGTATCTTTTCTCGACACTTTATCTCAGTCCTGACCACCCCATTGAATGCGATTAGTAATTACGGCTTCCATATTCTTTCTCAACCAATGGTTGACAACCATACTATGCAATTGTCTTTAAATGCTGTGTGACGCACACCGTATGTAACACTCAAGAGTGTGTGTACCTTCATCCTTTCCAGAGAGAGAGGAGAGAGGAGATGAGACAACTAATCATCTTTCCTGTTTTGGGGGGTCACTCCCATCACCAGCTAACAGATAGTAGACTGACCTGTGCTAACGTGGTCATTGTTATGTACCAGTACAGAAATTGCATGACTTCTGTNTCCCATCACCAGCTAACAGATAGTAGACTGACCTGTGCTAACGTGGTCATTGTTATGTACCAGTACAGAAATTGCATGACTTCTGTCACAGAACTTCATCCTTCTTTAATAAGCTACTACCTGCAAAAATCTGCCTTGAATTTGTGGACGTGGCTGTACGTCCTACTACACTCTTAGAACAGAAGGTAAAATTCCTCGGGAATACGGGAAAACCAATTTTCTCCGGTATTGCCTTTACATTCCGGGGAAAATTGGTTTTCCCGTATTCCCGGGGAATTTTACCTTCTGTTCTAAGAGTGTAGTCACACAATATTACAGAATACTGATCACCATTTAATTTTCCCACAATTTCGTGTACAAATCTCCTAGCACATGTGTACAACACGGATCATGTGACCTGTGTAAATCCCTGTGTGTTGTGAGCACTATTATTGACTATGCAAATTGACGGAGGGGCCATTCTCTTCTTCCTGTACACGACATTATCATGATGAAAAATTAAATGCGAACACTCGATGGGTCAAATTGTCCAGACCAATCCAATAATCGTACCATGGTGACACTGTTCCACTTGTCCTTCCATTTACTCTATGTATTGTCCAGAACTGCAATCGTTTTGGGAGAAACGGCAGACGGAGGGGCGGACAGTTCCATCGAGATCGAAACCAAGTCGATGGTTCCATCAGGACTGGAATTACAACTGGATGACTACAATGAAAATAGGAATCATCATCGTTGGGGCGTTGCTAAAGACTGCCCTGCAGGGAGTATTGTTACTGCTTACAAATTCACAACAAAATCCATTCATCCCAAGAAGTCAAGCAAGTTTATTAGGAATGAGAAATTCGAAATTCCTTTCCTTTCTTCTGTGCTGTCAGGGGTGGCGCTGCAGTGTTCAAAACTTGGTCGCTGGAACAATTTGGTGGGGGACAAAGTCATTTTCGATGGACTGGTGAGTGTGGCCCAACCCTGGAATTTGTATAAGGCACAGGAAAAGGGCACGAAGGGTATAAGTCGGCCTGTTGTTGGTCTAACGTTTTGGCGGTCAATTATAAGTGATGGAGAAAATGTTGGACAGTGGCAACTCAACTTTTTGAATGAAAGGTCAACCATGTCAACACTCGGACTTTTGAATGAGGATGGAAATTCGGTGTCGGAGGATGTGAGGTCAGTCTATGAGGAAGTTTACTGCCCTACCAGTTACGTCATCTGTGGACTGACCACTCAACGTCACACTAGTAAGCACGACTCTAGAAAGTGCAGGGGAAAAAGACAGTTATTCTGCGCACACAAATAGTGAAAGAAATGTGTGCGCAGAATGACTATTTTTTCCCTGTACTTTCTCAATTTTCGAATTTGTAAATTATATTAAATAGAGGATGTTTTGACTGACATGACCTTTTGACTGGTAGTGCTGGGCATGATAACAAGACTCCGGTTCCGTTGTTGTTACTACTGTGTCCCAAAAGAGGTGAACGTGGTCATCTACGATTTTTCAAACAATGGTCTCTCTGACGTCATCCATACTATCATCAAAAAAATTGGTCTTCGTGCAAGTCACACCCACCAAGACGGACAGTCAGATTTAAAACTCAAGAAAACTTCACCCAGTATTGGAGGGAGTGGGTCTTATGGGAAAGGCGGGAATCTGGAGTATTCAAACACAAAATATGGTCAGACTGCTCGAAACCCCGAAGAAAAAGATGGCGGAACTCTTGAAAAAAACACTCGTGAAAGCAGTGGTTATAGTAAAGGCTATGCTAATAAAAATAGTTTGTCACGGAGAGCACGCGCCAAATATGAAGATGACAACTCGGCCGAGGATGACCAATTGGAACGAAGAAGGAAAGGAGCTCAGAGTAGTAGTGGCGGTCGAACGAATTCGAATTTTTTGCTGAAGGTACAAAAATAGTATTTTTAAAATACTTTCACTTCTTAGTAGAAAATGTTGTTCTTAATAAAACTAAATCCTGCGTTTCATTTTTCTGTTCGTAAATTCCCGGTTTAGGCCCGATTTGAAGCAAAATTTGGGACATCCAAATCGACCGCTTTCAACTGGGAAGACACATCATCGTCCCTTTGGTCTGAAGATTTGGACGAGACAGACAGTTTCTCATGTCCCGCTCTTCAAAGATGCACTTTGACCCAATTGACCGGTCAATGTGGGATTTATCAATTCAATACTCCATCCTTCCAGTTGACCGCAACTCCTCTCGTATTTGACTATTATACTCGTCGCTACGTCGAACATCCCATCACCGTTCCTGACCCCAATCCTTACAACGGGGTCACTGGCAATCACGACCTTGAGAATAGACCCGGCTTTTCTATGTCAACATTAAATAGGTCACCAATAACAGACCGACCTGGCGAAAAATGGATTATCCTGGACAACCTTTTGTTTGCACCCTCTAGTGGTCAGTGGGATGAACCAATTCTTTGCCCACCCGGGTCTTTTGTGACAGGTCAACAACTTTTATTCCGTCATGGATTCCCTCTAACAGGCCTTAGTCTGCAATGCTCTAAACTGAATGGAACGGACCAGTTTGAACCGACCGCGGTTATTTCAAGTGGGAACGGCCACAGAGGGCGCTGGTGGCAACCAGGGAGTCCTGCTGTTGGTTCGTCAGTAGTTCAGTACAGGTTGAAGGGAAGGAGGAGGAGAACTAATTTTGAATTAAAGTTTCAGGGGGATAATTCAAATTTACGTATCCCAAAAGCTGCGCAGGATTTAGAACGACAGTCCAGGTTTTGTCCACACAAATACGCCATCTGTGGATTTCGGACAATGTACGACAGGGAAGGACGAGGTTTGTTTTTTGAAAATATTTTGAAAAGGTCACGCGGTAATTTTAAAGTTTTAAAACGCAGGTCAGATGACCACAGTTGGTTTCCAATGCTGCTATCTGTGTCACGCGGAAGAGAAAACGGTCGTTCTCGAGTCCTTCACGAATCTCGGTTACACAGACACAATTCAAACAATCCGCCGCCTCGTGGGAAACAATTTTTCAAATACGGACGCGCATGACCAAACAAATACGACAACAAACGCACTCAATATGGATGGGTCAACTGCGATTGGATTAAGAGCTGGTTTTGCATCAAAATTTGGTTCAACTTCTCATGGTGGTTTTAAGTGGACGGAGACGACCCAATCTTTCTGGACTCAAAGTGAAGAGAAGACATTGACAATTTTGTGTAAAGCACGCCATCTTTGTATTTATAGACAACTGATTGGGTCGTGTCGTGATTCGGACATCGAGATTGCTACTCCTTACACTATCAAAGAAAGTTTTCCTTTGGATGAAGCGACAGCAGAGAAAGTACAGAGAAAAGACGAAGATGACGGAATGGATGGAGTGGAATTTCAAAATATGGCGCCATCACAACAGCAGCTGGAAGACGTCGCACCATCTGCACCATCGAATTCTTCACCAGCTAGGATTGGCGATGTTAATAACGATTGGGCGGAAAATTTTAAAAACATTGGCAGGGGAAACGTAAGAAATAAGGAAAAGGAGGATGGACTGTGGGTCACAGCAGGGGAGAAGTTGACCTGGTTCAGGAGAATTCGGCCAACTAGCCGTCATGGCCATGGTCATCTTCTTGGGGTCAGTGACCGACAGGAGAGGGCCAAGTTGTGTCCACCTGGTTCCATAGTAACGGCTGTGAAAGTTCTGTTTCAAAATGAGTCAAGGGCTTTAGCAACGGGTTTAAGTTTACGCTGTTCAGTCCGGAATGCCTTGGGTCAAGTGAGAACTGCCCTGGAACTCACAAGTGGACATGGGAATAATGGTACTAGATGGGTAACAGCTGGTTTGGGTCAGTCAACTTCTGGTGCTATTGTTGGTTTTTCTTTCATCAAAAGGACTTTAGCGGGTGGGAGGGGAAGAGGAAGAACTTTTGAAGGTCTATGGCAAATTATTTTTGATGGTGGAGGACCACCCAAGTCTCTTTTCCGACAGTCAACACAAATTGAAGGGGAAGGGAGTCTCACGTGGGATGTACATTGTGTCAAGGATAGCTATGCCATCTGTGGGATACAGCTTAAAACTGAGAATGGAGGACAAGGTTTGGAAAGTGGGGGTTGGCTACGCTCGAAATGGCATTTCGGATGGGGTAAATGTCATGTGACCTACGACCTGAAGTTACTTCAATGGAGCCACGTGACCTATGACTTAATGTCAAGTGAATGAGTCATGTGACCTCTGACCTAATGTCCAGTGAATGAGTCACGTGACATATGACCTGTCCTAAGTGTCATTTCGGACGTGACTGAACCTCACTAGTAAATTGACGTTAAATAGGGCATGAAGAAGAATAGGCGAAGAAGAGGACTCCATTTTCGTTTTAGCGGGTCATGCTTGATTCAAAATTAAGTCAAATTTTCATTGCAACTTACAAAGGTCGTTAGAAAAGTTTTGAAATCAAGGATCGCCCGCCACGACCAAATACTCTTCGCTCTTGCGTTCCAACCGTTTTTAAAGGTATCCAATGTAAATTATTTTTTGTGACTTTACAGCGCCACCTATGAATTCAATGGCTTTCAAATGTTGTCACTACTGTACGCCGCAAGAGAAAATTGTGACGCTGGACACGTTTGTGAATTTGGATGACTCTGATTCGGATGAAATTATCGTCAACTGGTACGTCGGGGTTCGTTCCATTGAAGAAAAGGTTGAGGAAGAGGAAAATGGAATATCTATGGAAAAAGTAGATAATTTTGAAACACATGGCATCAAGAATGATAATAGAATTAAGTCTCCATTAAAATGGCAGGCAAAGAAAAATACGCCAAGGATCCGAGACTCCAGCAGAGAAAATTTGGAAACAATTTTTGGACAATATTTTGGAAACACGTCGTCAATAGCCATGACTCAATTGAACACGGATTTTAGCTGGTCATCCACACCACGTTCTCTTTGGGTTTCCCTAGAGACAAAAGCGAGTCGGTACAAGTGTGGAGCGAGACGAGCATGCCGGTTTTCTCAATTGGTTGGATTTTGCGGGGATTTTGAAGTGGCTACATCTCTTGTCATCAAACAACGTACTTTGTTGCCGCAGGATTCATGAGGGTTAATTGATAATTAGGCAATTAGTTAATGCATGGATTAGTTGACTGTTCAACTTTGTATCTCCCGCTTTTTAACACACAATTCAGTTTTGCTAACAAGTACAGTATTCACTACACATTAATGGAAAGGAAAGAGAATTTTTTCAGGATTTCGGTCAGTACGTCGGATTTTGTAACTAATTTAACTGATTTAAAATTTTCTTAAAACTAATTTAAATTTGGATTTGGCGCGGGTTCCATTCCAAAAATGCACAACTCTATAAACTTTTTATTGACCAATTTTATGTTTTTTAAAAAAGTGATCCATGAGTACAATAAATAATTTTAAATATTATATTTAATCATTCTTCTCACACAATAAAATAAAAAAAGAAAACGTTGAAAGATCTTGCACATACATTTTCATAAAGTTTGGCAAAATTGAGCAAATCCTTGGATTGACCTGACCCCTATTTTCAAAATTCTGAAATTCATAATCTCAATCCTGTATAGATTAAGTTTTGAAGGAACCAATCATTATATTTGCATATCATGAAACGACACCAATTTATAATGACATGCTACAAATTAATTGTTCACAATTTTTATTGAGACCCCAATGTGGTAGCACTCTCCAATTAATTTTGTAATTGAAGCCTTCTTTAGTGAACTCAGGTATCCTTCAGTTAATGGAGGTATTCTACAATTAACTAAACCATTTTGAAATTAATTGAGGTATGGTCCATATCTTCTGTCTCTTGGTAAAATGAACTATTTCCAATTTTCCCTCAATGCAAAACAGTCCATCTGCTCCTGCTCTTCGTTCTTCAATACGACATGAAATGGCATGAGATAGACCGTTTTGTATTTAAGAAGTTGTTCCAAATTGTCCATTTTACCACTAGGCTGATGATATCCTACAATAGTACCACTTGTGTGTGTGTCACTGCAAGCAATATTGTTCCTCTTATCCCATTATTTCCCGAAGTTTGACACTCGTGTACATCTGGTGTACTTGAATAAACATTCAAATTAGGCTCCTCAGCCGACCAAATTTATGTCGGCGGCGGCGGAACGCCAAAATTAGTCGGCGGCGGCGGCTAAATTCGGCTGAAATCGGCTCGCCATTTTTCGCGTAAATTTTCCAAACAATTGCGAAAAAATACTGAAAATTTATAAAATTGGCGAGCGAAGCAAGCCAGAAAGTTTTGTAATTCTAGTGTCTAAAAATTTATAAAACAAGCGTTCTGAGGCAAAACTTTTTGCAAAAAAATTCAAAATTTTTCAAAATTTTTATAAAAATACACGTATTTTTCACGTCAAGCCGCGGCTGAGCCGTCAGTTTGGTCGGCGGCGGCGGCGGCGGCTAAACCGAAAACTTTCTCGGCGGCGGCGGCTAAAATTTTCCAAAAATCCCAGTCGGCGGCGGCTGGGGAGCCTAATTCAAATTAAACTTAAGTCCCCTTTTCTTGTTCTGAACCGAACCAAATAGATTGTCGTTTATCCCCTGGTTTTATCGAGTGCTCAATTACTCGAGTTTCACAAAATTGAACAGAGTTGTGTGTGCCCGTGGGAGAAAGCAGTTGTGAGAAAATACATGAGTTTGTCCTGGTATGAGCAAGAGAGGCAGTTCCCACTAAAAATGACGTCAAAATACGGTTAAAAAGAAACGGTTAAACTGCACAGACCAACAAAACAATCAAAATGATGCCAAAAGTTAGTGCCCAACATTTCCACCTTCTTCTTGTATTACTTCCGTTCACTCTAACCCTCAGTTGTTCAGCCGAAATCCAATTTACCCCATCAAAAGAGACAGACCATTTCGAGTCCAACATTCTAAGTTCGCTCGCCCAAACAATTCCCAATCCAACCTCCACAACCCTTCACTTCATCTCCCTCCAAAAAACTTTCCGCTACTTCCCTCCTTCAAAATCCCCTCAATTCATCCTTGCCTATCCACCTCACCAAATGTACCACACAATTCTCGATCCCCCTACCCTCTACACACGTATGAAAACCTTTGTCAGCCAAATCAAACAAATTGTCACCATCTGCTTATTCCCCTCCCACCCCAATACTTTGCTTCCCTCTCTTGGACAACCACATCTCACTCTCTTATACTCCAAATACATCCACCCAAAACAAGAAAATTCTCTCCCAGATATTGCCATTGGCTACCTCAATTCGTTCGACATCCAAACTTTCCAAATGGATTTGATTATGCTGCCGACAAGAATAATTCTCGTATTTCTCCTAGCAAAAACCACTCATCCTGCGCAAGCGCAGCCAGACATGGAGAGAAAGTGGAGTATTCAAAGGTACGTCCTTTTTATGGACACTGGAACTTTCCCATTAATCCTAAGATGCCTGGATTTGGACACCAAAAGTGGTCACCATTTCCTTTACCCGATCTCTGCCATTTTTATCTGCCTTCAAAACCAGCTAAAAAGTTACCTCCATCTCAAGAAAGTGGTCTCCCCTCCATCAATCCAATTGAACATTCACTATCCCCACAAAAAGGTCAACCTTCTACCCTCCCCTCTGCACAGAAGCCCAGCTAGTCAACTAACCACTGAAAAAACTGTCCAACTCTCCTTTGCGCAGTCTCTCAATGCAACAGTCCAAAAAACTGGGATGGCAGCCCATCGATTCCTCGAATACATCGAGATTTACGAACTCGTGAGTTTCGACAATCCATTCGGTTGGGTTCCAGTAGGAAAAACCCAATTCAAATTCATCACGGCAGATGGCGTGTCAGCGAACGACGCTCCATCTCTTGTCAACTACGTGAAACCATTTTCTGCAAATGTTTGGCTCACTCTTTTCCTGCTTATGGGAGTCAGTGCTGGAGTGTCCAGTACAATCGCCTCTTTTTACAGCTGGAGGGAACAGCAGAGGTCGCTGAGGAGACCCCTTAAAGGGAGGAGGAGGAGACACGAACCTATAACTCCTCAAAATGCAATGGTATAGTGATATTAAGGTTCTTTTGAGTTCCGGTTCGGTTCCGGTTCCAGAACTTTCAAATAATTAGGGTTCCGGTTCCAATTTGCAATTTTTCCCAATTTCCCGGAACCGTTACTTAAATCCCAATACTTTGGGTTACGGTTCCAGTTTCGGTTCCCATTTTTCATGGGTTCTGAATTTTGGTTCCGGTACTTTCGGTTCCGGTTCCAAAATTTTTCTCGAATAATTTAATCGTGTGCACAAAATTTTATTGTAAATGCTTAAATACGCACGTCCGAAGGATTTTTTTACAAATTTTGTGTGTGTAATTCGAAATTTTGAGATTTAATTTTTTGAGATTGCAACCGAAAGGAACCGGTTCTTTACGGTTCCGAACCGAAAGTTTGGGTTCCGGTTCCGGTTCCAGAACCGAAATGATTTTTTATGGGTTC
>WJFB01003800.1:0-11937 GCA_009870185.1 Pygmarrhopalites habei | reverse complement strand
GCTTAGCCACCACTCAGACTAAATTACAAGATGAGATAAATGAACGAGACAAGAATGTAGAGGCGTTACATAAAGAATTGTCTGATGCAAATGAACTTTTATGTAACATCAAGAAACAAGGAATGACAGATGAAATGATTGAATCACTCAGCCCTGCTGCTGCAGCCGCTAGTGCAATGCTCAAAAGTTCTCATTCGCTTACTGAAATTTTCTCTCGATACCAGACAGTCTACACAGAACTTATGCAGACAAAAGGAGAGAATGAAAAATTAAATGAATACATCAATCAAATTCTACAGGTAACTTATTACATTCTCGATCTGTACATGTGTTTATGTGTGTTGGGTTGTACACAGTACCATGTCTTATTTACAATCTTTAAATCACAAAATAGGAAATCACAGAGAGAGCCCCTACCCTACGACGACAGAAGGAAGACTATGAACGGTGTCTTAAAACAATTGATGCACTGACCACTCAATTAGACATGTCACTAGAAGAAATAAATGATTCCAAAGTTGAAAATGGTCATTTAAAGAAGACTTTGGGAACTGTGGATCGAGAGAATAATCGGTTGAAAGTTCAATTGAAAGATCTGGCTGTACAGGTACATTTAAATTGCATTTAAATTATTTTTTGAACTGTATTTGGTGAAATGAAATAGTGACATTCATGGTCAAGTGAGAATTTATCAAAAGTTGACGAATATTACACATGATGTTTTGCTTTATTTGTAATTCTTTTTTAGATTAAATCTTTGGTTAAGGAAGTTGAATTAAACAGAGGGAATTATTCATTTGCTGATCCTCAAGACGAAGCATCTGTTGTGCCTGATGTCGAATCGAGAGACCAGTCTCCGACAAATTCAACCACGGTATGAGCAACATAACAACTACTGATATGTTCTAATATCATGTCAATGGATGATGTAGTAAAGTTTACATTTTTTTGGCATACAGGTAATCACAGAGCGTCTGGTGACGTTTAGGAATATCGACGAACTACAGGCTCAGAATCAACACCTTCTTGCTGTTGTACGAGAGTTGAGTGAAGCTCAAGAGGGTTCTGATAAAGAGCTCAATCTGACTCAACTAAAGACAGTACAGGTATGTTTTAAAAATTTTTCTCTCTTTATGCAATTTACAAATGTCAAATAGTTGACACTGGCCATCATTGTTAATTGCTAATTCTTTTTAATAAAAAGTTTTTATATACAAGAGTTATTTGTGTATGTTTACAGGATGCATTGGTTGCTGCTAAGATGGAACTTGAAGATCTCAAAGAGTTAAAGAGTCGGCAGGAAAGTATGATTGCAAGCATTACACAACAACGGGATATGTATGCTTCTCTTGTCAAGCAGCAGCGGACAGGAAATGTGGGAGATAACGCAGAAAAGTTGACTGACCCTGCAACTCAAGAAAAGGTATTCTTGACTTCTTGATTTTTAATTCATTTTGTTTCCCACATCAGCACATGTGTAATTTTTTGTTTGCCAAAATTTGATTATTTATGATTGAGTTACAGATTGCGTCACTTGAAAAAACTATAAAAGAAAATCAAATCCTGATGCAGAAATTAAAGGAAGAGTATGACACCTATAGGAAGGACAAGGGTGAAAATGACAGGATTACCAATGATCAACTTGACAGACTTCGTGATGATTTGTCTCGAATGCGGACAGATAATGCTAAACTAGCCTCTCAGACTGAATATAATAATGAAAGAGCAAAGATTTACACCTCAAACTTGGAAACTTACAAGAAAAATATTCTCGTGTTGGAAGAAAAAAACAAGCAGTATCAACTTACCATCTTGAAGCATGAACAAAGCATGGATACTTTGAAGGTAATATTGGCAGTCATGCAAGTGGTGTGACAGATATGTAATTGTAATATCGTGTACCAGTATTATAATTCCTATTGAATGTAACCTATTTTTTTGAAGGAATAATAATAACCTATGATTTAATATACTTCTTTTCATCCTCAGATGGAACTTACAACCACGCAACAGAACTTGGCTCGTGCTGAAGTTAATTTAAGTACGACTGTCCAAGAAAGAAATGTGTTGCGAGATGCCAAGGCAAGACTACAGGCTGAAAGGGACTTATTCAAAAGAGAACATTCAACACAACAAATGTTACAGTTAAATCTTCAAGAAATCAAGAATGGATTAGAAATGGCTAATTCTGCTGGGAGAATTAAACTTGAAAATCAAGTAGAAAGTCTTCATCAAGAAAATAATGCTTTGAGAAGAAAGGTAAAATTGTTTATTTCTTTTTTAAAACAATTCTCCCCTCTTATGTTAGAAAGCTTTTGAGAAGATGCTTTAATTGGTTGCATATTTAACGTCTATACTTGAGAGTTCACATTATTTTAATTTCTAAAAATAACTTTCAGAATGATATTGAAACGGACCGTTTTAAAGATACTGTGTTAGCCTGGGATAAAATGACAAAGGTATAAAATCAAATTTTCTTTTCTAGTAATCACTTTTATTGTATGTACACAATGAATATTGATTATTTACATTTGATTGGTAATATTTGTTTTTTTTATTTGTTAGGACCTTCAAGCTAAATTGGACTTGCAGGATAAAGAAATGGAGTCCTTAAAAAATGAAGTATCCAATTCACAAGGAATTATAAGAACACAACGAAAGGAAATTGAGGAACTTCTCAACAAAGTTAGTGTATTGACCGGGAGCAGTAGTGCTGGAAATGCTGATCAGTCAATGAATTCCTCAACTAATTCTTCTCCAGGTAAACCAACTCCTGGAGGGACAAAAGAAGGAGAAAATCGGGAAGGTGTTTTAGAAAAGAAAGTGAAAGACTTGACTCTACAGTTAATTGAAGCTCAAACTGAATGCAAATCTTTGAGACAACAAATGGACTTTGCTAAGGGTAGTTTGGAAGAGTATAAAATGTTGGCTCAAGCTATGGAAGACCAACTGAATTCTGCCAATGCAAGCTCAAAGAATTTTTCGGAAGAATTAGCTGAGCGTCTAGCTTGTAAAGATGATATAATTCGAGGTATTCAAGGTCGACTAGATGTCATTGAAAAGGAAAGTAGTGTATTGAAACAAGAGAAAGAAACTCTACAAAGAGAATCTGAAGATAAAATTCAATTTATGAATGAGGAGATTAATAGAATGCGACGAGAACTACAGGCTGCAAATTCAAGACTACAAGGCCTCACCGAGGAAAATTGTACAATTAAGGCTGACATGGAACGTCATGTGCGTGTAAGTACTGAAATGCAAGAAAAGTATGAACGTGAACTCTCTCTGCATGCTCAAGATGTAAAAACTGGTGGAGAAATCAAATCAGAGCTAGATGATTTGAAAGTTCGAGTTGATGAAGCAACCAGAGCCCGACTGAATATTGAAGAAACATTGAATGCCTCAAAGTTGAGTTGGGAAGAAAAGGAAAATAATCTCAATTCAGAAGTTGAAAGAATGAAGACAAACCTTGAAGAATTGGAAACTCTTAATAGTTCACTTCAGGATCAACTCATTAATTTAACAACACAAATAAATTCTTTGAGACAAGTTGGGGCGGGTGACAGTGGTTCCAGAGACACTTCGTTCGCGGATACTTCACTTAATGTCTCCTTCAGTGAGAATGATGCAAAAACATCAGAACAATGGCTTCAAGTAAGTATTTTGATTCAACCAAGTTGGGTAGTTGAAGTATTTTGGATATTGTTATGTCGTGAACCATTCCATGCATGATATCGGATTATTTGGCACATTTTTAAAATAATTTTGTCTCTCACTTTTTTCTCTCTTACAGTTAATACGATATTTGAGGCGAGAAAAAGAAATATTTCGAACTAGGGCTGAACTGGCACAAATGGCTACCTCAAGACTTGAGAGTCAACTTGCACATATGGAGAAACAACATGAAGAGGTTCAGAAACAACTGACAGAGATGCAAGACCAGTCCCATGTTTCTCTCATTACATCTGCCAAGCAAGGTGATTTGCTCAGGAAGGTGGAAACTCTTAGCGCCTTGACGGACAGCAATAGGTGACAATTGACCCATTATATTAATTACAACTTTAAGTAGTTGAATTCGCAACCCAAAGCCGCGTCTCAACTATTCGAATGTTACATGTATGCAAAATCAGTCAAATTTTTCAAAAGCTGATCCCAGAAAATTTTCAGTTCAATTTTTAGATCTCGAAGAAATGTCATTAACTTTTTCTAGTGTGTATCTCACCATTTTGCAGAAGTCGAATAATATTTTCTCTTCATTTAATTAAGAAGGGATTAGATAAAAAATGAACTTTTTCAACTCAAATTTTTTTATAGCATTACACGCATTTTTCGCGTGTGACTTGTCTCTTCCATAGGTTAAAATAAAATGGATCTGCACAGTTAATTTTTCGAGGAAATTGATTGAGATATGTAGTAGGCACCTCTCTCACGTAAATGACTAACTGAATTTGTGATCTCAGACCGCGTCCCAAGTTATTCGAATTTTTATGTTAGTTACTAAATACTAACTGTACTAATTTGGGGAAATCTATATCTTTCAGGGATACTACTTATACAGCTCGTTTTAATAGTCATCTAGAATTATTTATTATGAATGAAGCTGAACATTATATGGACAGGACATAGGGGAGCGGATTTTTCATCAGCCAGGCAGGCTTTTGTAGGATCAGCCCTTTTACTCACTCTTAGCTAAACATTTTTCTTTGCATCCTTATCTATAAAAGCTAATGAGGATTACTAGGAGGTATATACTTAGAAGAATTCATCAAATTAGGAATCTAACTGGCCATGAACACAATATAAGGAAACCCCATGCTCGTTTGTGTATGCGTGAAATACTTGTAATGATTAAAATTTGTTTGGAACACACTTTGTCTCTACGAAAAATCATGTGAACGCATCACTTTTTACTGGAATCAGTAATACGTACTACTAATATAAATGAGGAGACTTTCCTATTTTAGTACAACGGTGATTTTAAATGTTTCCACTGCTGGTTCAGAGCTTTTTAGTGTTGGGTATACTACCTCGATGCCTACTTGGTAGGATTTATGACGGGAATCCTACTCTGTACGCTGTATGGGGTAGGTTATTAGTTTGATTTAATATCTGGCTTCGATGGATGAGGATCATTTTGATGGGGAGGGCTTCGAGCCCTCTGAAAAACCCGTGTACTCAAACCCATGTTTTACTACCAGACGAGTCGAAAAGGTCCACAGGACAGAAAGGTAGACTATCAAATTCTTTAATAGTGATTTTGAATCTTCGTAAAAAGTGCAAAAACAGGAAAATGACTTTCAAAAAGTTAAGAGGCGCCAATGGAAGACGAAATCACTTCTTCAGATGATAACTCTGCAGTAACCCGTGCAAATTTGGGGCAGTGCACATTCAGTGTGGAGTGGGGACTTTTGAACATTCTTCCTTTTTTCAAAGGAAATTTCAGAAAAGTGTTCATTGAGTCTCTTCCAGGGACAGTCCGGTTAAACTGAGAGAATCTATATGCCATTGTAAAACAAAATATGAATCCACAAATACTATTTGATGAAGTAACATGGGATACAGTTTTTACGACAGATTTGGTTGATTTTTAAATCGAAAAAGAATTAGTCCCGTTCATGTGGACGGGTTCTCTTCTAATTTGAAAAGTTTGGTTGATATGTATAATTTGTGTGAGTGTAGAATGTTGCGTGAAGAAAAAGACTCGGCTCTTAAAGAAATTCAAGATTTGAAGAAACGATTGGAAAATCTGGAAATTGAAATTGCTCCTCTTCGTGTACAAAATACAGAATACGAAAACAAGTGTGAGGCATTAAATAGTGAAAATATTTCCCTGAAACAAGATGCGACCCGGTGGAGAGCTAGGGCATCTGCTTTACTCGAAAAAAGCAATAAAGTGAATCCAGAAGAAATGAAAAAGTTGCAAGTTGAAAGGGACAATCTTCAAAGACAAGTATCTACTTTACAAGAATCATACAAAAAGCAGCAGCAGGAAGTGGCGAGATTAACCTTACAAATTAAAAATGTTCAACAAAATTTGTCTACACAACAACTCGCAAATGCTCAACTTTTGTCCGAAAAGAAAACTCAACTAGAAGAAAGTAAAAAACTAAGTGAACAAGCAGTCAAGGTGAAAGGGGAAGCAGAGTCTTTACAGTCTGAAAATAGTGTCTTGAAGTTGAACCTTGCAGAACATGGAGCTGAATTAAACAAATTTAAACAAGAACTGGACAAAACTCAAAAGTTATTAGAGGAGCACAAGAATACAGTCAAAACAATAAAAAACATTGCCAAAAAATACAAGAAGCAATATGAGGATTTGTTGGAAGAACACAAGGTTCAACAAGAGGTCAATACTTCATTAGAAGAGGAAGCGGCAAAGGTTGCTGCCGCTGCTGTCAAGGTTTCTGTTGATATATCGACGAATACAGAAGAACAACCTTCAGATCAATCAAGTTCAGTAGAAGCTTTGAATCAAGAAATAGCAAGACGAGAAGTGAGAGTGTCTGAGATTTCGAGTGAAAATGAGGAATTGAAGCGTGACATGGAAAATGTTAAATCAGAATGTTCTCTGCGGGAGGACAGGATGAAATTAGTCATGAAGACACTTCGTGAAAAATTAAGTCAGTCAAATCAACAGCGATCCGAGGTTGAGGGAGAACTTAATGATTACAAGACAAAACTTTGTTCAGCTGAGTCTTCAAGTGAAGAGGTGTCTGTTCGATTCGCAGGTAATTAATTCAGAATAAACATTTTTCAATATATAACCTCAAATGGAGATGGTAGTTGTTATTTCCAACCCATTATAGTCTCATTGTTTTTTTAAAAAAAATTTATATAGTATTGGTTTTAAATTTAAATAGTTTTTGGATAATTTTTAAAAAAATATTTCAGCACTGAGGTCACAATTGGATGGACGTATCGTTAAACTTGAGAAAGAAAATAAAGAATTGCGTGCTACTGCTGCATCTGGAAATACTGGAGAATCAGTTGTTCCTGGAACATCTGACATGGCCAATATTAATGATAGTCTTCAAGAGGAAAATTCACGTTTGAAGAAGGAACTCGATATGCTCCGTACGAGGACAATTGCATTAGAGAAACAATTTAAAATGCAAAGTCAACAACAAGTGGCCAAGGGCTCCTCTAGTGGCACTGAGAAAGCTCACCCACTCAGTGACCCACCCAAGGCAAATATTAAACCAAGCATTGCGGGGACATCAAGTCAAAAACAAGGTGGACAAACGGCGACGCCAGTTCTTTCTAGACCACCATTAACAGCTAGTATTCGCCCGATGTCTATGCAGGTAAAGTCCGTCTGAATTGTACCAGTAAAAAATGTAGACTATTTTCATCTTAACTGTGTTTTTATTATAACTCTTAGCGTAAGGCCACGGTGATGCCAACAACTGCTACTGCTATGCCTACACAACATTCAATGACAACTCAACAACAACAAGCCCCATCTGGACTACCACCAGTCTCTCCTTCTATGTTTGTTGCACCGGTTAGTCAAGCTCAAGTATCCACATCGACGCCAGATCAGTCATCCGCAATGGAACAGTCTCATCATCTTCCAATGACATCCAGCACAGCTTCCGTGACAAATTCAAGCAGTACTGTAAGACAGGCTACGGTTCAACCAACTCCAGCGGTCACGGTGACTCCTATTGCCTCAACGGCTGCTGTGGGAACAACATTAGAGAGACCACCTCAGGGCCAATCATCCTCAGATCGAGAATCAGGAGAAACGGGTGTTCATGAAGATCCATCAACTTCAACATCAACTTCTCATGTAAGTTGTTACCTTAATAGAAATTTCGTACATCATGTAAAATTTTCTAGAATAAAATTTTTACTTCACTTTCATATTGTATCGTTACATATAGATGGACGATTTAGAAATGGGCGATTCTTCTGAACAAGTATCATCATCCGAGTCTTCAACTCACCAACAAATGGTTCCAATTGCTCCAATTAGATCACAACAACAACAATTGGATCAAGTTCAACAATCTACCCAGTCAGTCGTGTCTGGTTTGTCTCCTGTAAATCAAAGTGGGAGTCAGTCAGGTGTTGAGGAACCAAGTCCATCTACTTCCACTACGGGTACTCGACCAACACAATCGGGAAAGCGAGGTCGGGAGAGTGAAGTCGAGACATCGCAAGAGTCTCAACACACTGATGAACCTGAATCAAAAAGACAGAGATCAAATTTCCCTATGCCAATTGACCGAGAAGCAGAGGCAATGGCTCATCAACAAGAAGAATTTTCAGCAGCAATTGATGAACAGTCTGAAAATGCGGACCAAGAAGCTGACCAAGGGAGAACAGATGAGGAAAATCAAGTTCCTCATTCAGACACATCTGTAGCTAAAATCGCAGCTTCTGGCATTGCTCCTACCGACAGTCAAGAAGATGATGATTCAGATGTTATCATCATTGATTCTGACGAGGAAGAAGAAGAAGAGCCACAAAGGGTTAGTTGCAATATTATAAAATGTGTAATACCAAACATTTCACACTTGAATTAATTTTTTTTCTTTTGGCTTTTAAAGGTTCGAGGCGGTCGAGAAGATGTGGATGAAGGAGGAGAAGAAGAAGAAGATTTGGAAGAGGAAGATGAAGAGATTGTTGATTCCGAAGGTTCTTCTGGAGAAGGTGAAGGAGGAGGAGATATAGAGTCGGATGAAGAAGATGATGATGGTGGGGATGGTGGAAATATTGAAGGATTGGAAGATGAGCAGGACGACCAAGAGCTGGATCATGAAGAAGGAAGAGAGGCAGAGAGCATGGAAGACAATGAGGGAGATGGAGAATTGAAAATGGCTGAAGAAGAGGGTCATGAAGCAGACACAATTGAAGTAGTTGGGGAAGAAGATTTACAAGAAGAAGAACAACAAGATGAAAATCAAGCTTCTGGGGAGCTTGAGCCTTCGGACCAGGGATCCTCTCAAAATCAGTTTGTTGTGTCTGGAAGTGGTGGTAGTTTTCCGTCCTCGTCCTCAGCTGGTACTTGGGGACAGTCTAATGTAGGAGCATCTTCTCGTCCTGTGTCAGTTTCTAGAGCTCCTGGTAGACAAGAAAGATTACCCTCCTTAGGCCGGCAACATCAATTGACTCCGTCATCGTTTCAATCTGGTCATGGAATGGTACGAAAATATTTCATTACACGAATTTAGGCTACAACTTTTTTTTTTCATGAAAATCATTTTATGAATTATAATATTTCTGTTTATAGTTTGGAGATGACATCGATGACAGCATTGTGCCAAGTACTCCTACTTTATTTGTTCCAAGGAGGAATGACGGATTTGCAGAAGCTGTTAGCTCACCGCAAATTCCCTCACAACGGTTCCTTTTTAGTTCCTCCGATACAATAACACATTCTGGTGCTTCAAATTCAGGTATACATTTTTGATTTTTATAATAAAAAAATTGAATCACAATTTGCATCTTGAGTTTTGTGACATTTTAGAATCTGTCTTTATGTCTGTCAATATTTTGTTTTTAGGATTAGACGACACGCGTATTGACCTGCATGTTTACGATGATGGCAGTAGTAGAGGATCCCGGCAAGTCCCAACAACGCCACTTCAAGGGTTACCTTTAGGTAAAAAGATTGACAACATTCATATGCAAAAAAGTCCAACAGGAAATCGTAATACTTTTAAGTAATTATTTGTTTATTATTATTATTAAAAAAAGACGAACCAGCTGATTTGCCGTTGGAAATTGATCAACATGGAGATTCAGTTGAAGTTCCATCTGGAATTCCTCATGAAATGAGTGATATTCAGCCTAGTAGTTCGGATTCGTCTCGTTTTTCGCAGGCAAACACTGGAGCAGAAATTCCTGCAATCACAATAACTTCTGCTTTAGATTCCTCCTTAGATTCATCTCCAGATCAGGATCGTCCATTGATGGATGATAGGGAGCTAGTTCACATGATGGACCCTAACTTGGACAATGCTCGAGGTGACAGTGGTTCATTTTTGATTAAAGACCCTGGCAATTATACAAAACTATCTGCTTAGTAGCAGTTTGGCTCCATCGACCTTTTCCCCTTTGTTTCATATTCTGCTTAACGTAAACCTTGGATGTATATGCGTTTTAAATTTGTTGACTGCCTAGAATTGTAAAATTTATTGACACTTCTTTGACTATGACATATTTTTCTCAGTAGGACTCAACCTATGTAGCTTCTTTTTGTTGTATTAAAATGAATTGTTAAAAATTTGCGTTTACACTTTTTTATTTTACCTTTAACTAGTATTACATTTCAAGTGATCGTCTTTGTCCAAATTTCTTTCTATATTGCTAATCGTGGGTTGAAGCTTTGAAACATATAACTGTCCATCTATATGCTGCAAAATTGTAATGCCCAATATCAGTCTCACTATTGAGTAAATTTTGGACTATTGATAATAATTGATACGTATACTTTCTCCTAGAGAAAGTTACAAAAATGATTTCGTTACAAATTAAATGGTTCGCTAATGTATTCTTTAATGTTTGTAATATAGGGGGGATCATTGACTTGTCTCGTCCTGAAGCTTCCGTGACATCATCAGATGAAGACAAGATTGACACTGGAGTTGGAGTGGTAGGACAAACACACCAGTCCGCTGCATCATCATCTTCCAGAACAGCAAGTCCAACTCCTTCAACAGGTCAACAAGGTGACCAAACCAATTCTGGTCAGAGTCAACAGCACAGAGTAAGACTGATTACCCCAATTGTATGGGATCAACCAACATCGTCATCCTCTTCAGCCCCCACAGCTCCTCCAAGGCCTGTTCCCAGACCAATTCCAAGACCAGCTCGAGGAAGATTGATGAGTAGACCAATTCCACAGATCCCTGAACCTGGTAGCATTTCTCCCCTTCGAGGTGGGTTTGGTCGTCAAATGCGTGGCACTCAACCAAGTGCAAGACGTTCTCGACCAGTGTCAAGGTCTCGGGGGACCATGAGAGGATCTCCATTTCCAAAAGGCCCTTATTAAAATTTTTCAAAATTGACGACATGTTTACCTACATACTTTTGTCTTTTACTAATACTGCATTACAGCATATAACTTAATGTAAATAACGTACATGTGACATCCCTAACTAACTTCAAAGGTAGGATGAGACATGTGGGAGGCGAATATAAATGAAAATATGAACATTGTTGTAAATAAGTTATATGCATGAATTATGAATTGTTTATCGTAAATGTTGAATGCTGACCTCATAGGCATGTAAATTATGTAATGTGAATTTCTTCCTTCACTATAAAAAGTGCTGGTTGTTTTTTGAATAAATTTACTTTTCGTTTTAATTGAAATCATCTAAAAATGAACCCTCACACATCAACTCTGGTCGAACTGCAGACAAAATGGTGACCATGTATTTGCATTCTTCAGACACTTCTCTAGGAAATTAATATCAGTCTAACTGATGCATTAGTACGTTGTCCTCGTAGTAATTAAATGTAAGATGATGTAGATGAATGCCTTTAACATGCGTTTCTTTCTGATGTCATTCATTGACAGTGGATGGAAGCCGAATAAAAAATAAAGAGATTAGTATAAGTCACCATCTGCCTGTGTAGCTGTCTTTCCCATTAATTTTTGGTGACAGTACATATAGTACAGTTTAAGATGAGAGGGAAGACAGCTTGAAAACATTTAAATTAGTCATGTACAGAAGAACTAGCGAACATCCTTACTTGTGTCACAGAAGCTCTATGGAACGAATTTTCTTACAAAGACGGCTTACATAGTGTGTGACATGTTATTCTGGTGAGAGAGGATGAGTGGAAAAACAGGAGAGAACGATCGGAGGTTACTTGGGACCTTTTGGTTTTGACGATTGGCATATTTTTTTCATAAAACTAGATCACTTTAGCTATTTTTAGAGATCAAACTTAGGTGATTTTGTCCACCCACTCCCCCGC
>WJFB01003799.1:0-11938 GCA_009870185.1 Pygmarrhopalites habei | reverse complement strand
TTTTTTTAAACACGTCATGTACATATTCTAAGGTCACATGGCGGAACCTCTCCTTGGAAAAGATAATCTCTGAAACCTCCAAGTTGACTTTGACAAGCCCCATCAAAATGTAGGGAATGGTTCAACTTTTTCTGTTCTTGTCATTTCTAAACTTTATGTTTAGAAATGACTTTACAAAGTTATTAACTGATAAAAGTTTAATTTGCTATGTCTAAATAAATAGAGAAAACAAAATTTATAAAAATGTGGGATGGGGGGAAAATTATAATACGTACGGTCAACGCCTTCCAGCAACTGCTCGTTTCCAGTTGTCCAGTGCATTTGGAATGGCAAAAAATGCTAAAATTGTAATATAAATTTTATATAAATTGGTCTACATAATAAAAAATTATTGGAAGAACCGAATGCTGATGAGCAGTTGTTTGACCATATTCGCAATTTTCCAGAAATTTAATATAGCAAAGGAGAAACGTTAATTCTAACCATGTTGACTAAATTCTATAAAAGAATTATCAGAAAAGTTTAAAGTTGCACCTTTCCTTACATTATGAAAAAGTGGTTTTGTCACAATCAGTTTCCAGCTCTCAGAGATAATCTCCTCCTCGTTAAATCTCAGATTATTTTAGTATGAATAGGAGATCGTGTGACACAATCTACACTTCATAATACGACTGTAATATAATAGGCATTCAGAATTTTCCCCCATGAATCATATTGTTGCATATAAACCTGATCATTTTGATTTCTTGACGTGTTAGTTTAATATTGCCTATTGCCGTACTTCTGGAAAAATTGGGAATAATGCACAAAATTGAGGGTGGAAGTGCCACAGTACATTTCTTTTACTAAAATGAGTCGCCAAAACGTGGACATGAATGAAGATACCTTTAAGGGAGCAAAGAGTTAATAAAATCAGGATTGATTGACAGAAAACGTTCTCATACATTATGAGTCATAATGTCAGTTTTCTCCAGACACTTAATTATTGGGTCATTTTCATTTTCCACCCTTAGGTAGTCTCCCTCAACTTGAGGGCCTCAAGGGGAGACTACCTGTTATTACCAGGTAATAACATCACTTGAGACACGTGCAAAAAATGAGATACCTTATAAAATCAGTTTTTATAACAATAATTGTTTAACCATATGATTACTCATTACAATACTCTACAGTACTAATTTCCAAATGAGATTTTGTCGAAAATTTTACTCAGTCCAAACAAAACTTGAGAGCCATTCGACTCATGAAAATCACGTATCATTAAAATTGTCTAGTGCGATTCTTTGTTACTACAACGGGACTTGGATTTGTCTGTGGCACTGACAAGAAGAACAATGGTATATCATTTACTACAGTAGATCCTAACGTTACTGTAATTATTGTACAGGTGTATAAGTTTTTTGTACTCTTGAATTGAATGACCACAAGACACAAATTTTGTAATAATTTAATATGACTCAGGATTACCCCTTTAATTTATTAAGACTAGTTATTAATAAGAAAGGTTGATTATGGTGTACACTGCTAGGGAGTCATCCGTTGGGTCCCCATGGGACATGGGTGGATCTGTCTCGTACTCTCTGACTACGTAATTTTGTAATACATAACAATAATTGTTTTTGTACACCATCATATTAGGCAAGACTATTGCTCCAAAATGAAAAAAATCAAAATGACTCTTATCAAGGTTAACAATGAAAGTATTTCATGAATAAGACTCTCTGGGAAACATTTTGTAAAATCTCTTCTTCAACTGCAGCTTCCTTTCTATCCTAATTCAACTAGTAAATAAATTCTCATTTGTTAAAAGAACTTTTAGAAACAGAGCGACAGCAGCATGTACAACAATCAAGACATAAGGTACACAGAGTTGATCTCAAATGTTGACAATAAATGTTGTTGTGGGGAAATTGTGTTATTTTTTTACCACTAGGAACTCACATACAGTAGAAGCTGATTTGAAGACACACACGCAAGTGTTGGTTGGTCTAACACAACCGTCCATCTTGCCAAATTAATTAATGATGAAAGCATCCCACCCAACTTTGTATAAATTGTAAATCTAATTTAGAACATGTGAAGACAATACAATTTTCTAGTTCAATAATAATAAATCTCTTCACGAATGGAAATCACACGACCCTCCAACATACAGACAAAATCTTATGTCGTTGTTGTGTGTGTCTCACCGTCACCAGTCAGGGGCCACGTGAAACAAACAAAAATGATTAGTGTATTGTTTTTCTAATTGTAGGCAAGGACTAAATTAAATGTCAGTCGTACTCTCTCTACATGAATAAAGGTTCGTCTGTCTGTAGTCTGTGGCTGTCAAAGGAGGAAACGAGTTTATTTCGTGAAAGCTGACTCGTGTTCCACTCATGCTACTATATGTATGATCTGGTGATGTCATTAATATATAAATCAACGCGTGATTTAATTAATTTGTAAACTCTTCGAGCACTCGACTAGCTGCGTGTATAACCTCCTCCTCAACAGCACAAAAACTGCAGATTACTACAAAACACACTCCATAGGAAAATTCTCACTTATCTCTGATTTTATTGACCAGGTTCAAACTGACCATTCGATAAATGTCCACAATCACTTAATCATGTATGTACCTTCACATTATCATTTGACTCGACAAACCATCATCCACGATTAAAATTTTATTTTCAATTTACCACATGTCTAATTAATGTCTAGTACTTATTTAGTTGTCATTATTCTCATGTGTATTTTGCACATTATCCCTGCGTTTATTTTTCAAATTTCTTTCTATCATCGGCTCTTTGATTATGATTATTGCATTAATTGCAATATGTAGGTGTGTGAAAGTTTGTCAAATTTACATGCTCTCTGACATAATGACGAAGGTGTGTGGGATGAGAATGTTTTACACACACACGTACACACACATGATAATAATCTTCTAATTTACTATAATGAAAAAGATAAGATAGCTTCATATGGGACAGGATACAACGTAAGTAATAAGTAATAATCATTTATTAAACATTTTTTTACTCCGCTGTTTACTTAATCTATTAGACACCCTGATTCACTGCTAAATTAAAGGGAAAACAAAAGCTAGAATTCCTTGCCAAGTTAAGTACATATTTTAGATGCTAATTTGTTTCAGAGTCAAGAAAGAATCGTACATTGAGTATATTGCAATGGTAGTAAAATACTTGGCTCATAATTTTTTATGCTGCACTGTACATCGGATGTGTGCAATGGCTTTGATTTTAATCAGAGATATACGTCGATGAAAAATTTGATAATTTTAATGGAGGAAATATGTAAAATGAAGGTTGTCAGTTTAGCAGAGAATGATCCTCTACAAAAACTGCTTAGTATACATCCCCAGGGATTTGATGTAATAGTAACTATTATCTTCGTGTGTGTGTGTGTGTTCACTGAAACAGCATCGAAACTAATTTTTCAAAGGCTTCTTATATTCTCAGTTTGGAGGTGATGAAGTACTGGAAAAAACAGAGATTGTACCTATTTGCAAGTTCTGTAAGAATTTTAGGGAGAAAAATTACACCGTGTAATCATGATCATTGTCAACCATGTACATATCATTTTGCAAAACTGACGTGTGTGGGTACTTTTACTACAGACAAAGCTTCCAATATGACTTTCAAGTGAGAATGAATGACTTTGTGTATTATGGCAAAAAACAGCTCAAGCAGTAAAGGAGGATAATAAATACAAGATTAGATATATATACGATATTATGCAATCAGTTCAAAGAGGGGGAGAGAACATGCGGTTGACTATGTAGGAAGGACATGATAAGAAATTGCATTTATAATTTGTTTGAATGTAAAATGATTTAGTGTAGAATAATATTGTTAAGAGTTTTGCCTATTTTTTTGTCATGCTCTGTCTGTGCTGTTCACTAGTACAGGGTGAACTTTCAGTTTGGAGAAAATTGTCATTTTTGACCTGGTGGGGTCTTTCCCATGTCCAATTATCAAAATATCCTTTATTGTCATGAACAATTATTAGTGGAATTATTCAGTATCCATACTGAAGACTAAAGTTAGTCACTATAGGGTAATATTATAAGAAATTTTTTGCAATGAAAAATGTGTAAAAGAGGGGGGACCTTAGTTTTCTCTTCGAAATTCAAAGGCTTAAAACTGGTCATTTCATATCTATAATACACAGTGTTAAAAACATATTTTGTCATTTGTTACAAGTCGTCATTTTTGACAAGTGGTCAAATGGGATGGGTCACCTTGTACAAACACTTTGTTTGTGTGTGTAAAGTCTCCAAGGCTAATACAAAGTGAAAAGGAAAGAGCTCACACACGTAGCCCGACTGTCACAGTAGTATTCACACACTCGTATCGTGAACACTTCATGTGATTCTCCTCGTCCATTTATAAATATAAAATCAGCCAATTCATCGTCAGTCTTTGACTTGGCACTTTGTTGACACAGTTGAAAAATTGGGACCACGTGTTCAACAACTAATATCCTACCGGTGTCAAAAATGACAGAACAGAAGTGAGTTTTTTTTGTAAAATTATGAATTTTACTTTTGCGAAATTCGTGATACATGTATTGACTTTTCTTTACACAATCATCATAAAAATTATAATTTATATTGAATAATTGATTAATTGTGTGTAAATTAATTGTTTCCAGGGCGGACATTGCATTGATTGGGCTGGCAGTCATGGGCCAGAATATCATTCTGAATATGAATGATCATGGGTTCACCGTGTGTGCGTACAACAGGACCACAGACAAGGTGGATCAATTTTTGGCCAACGAAGCCAAAGGGACGAAGGTGATTGGAGCTAAATCTGTCGAAGAAATGGTCCGAGTTTTGAAGCGTCCACGACGTGTGATGCTCCTCGTCAAAGGTTAAAAGAGATTATGCAAAAAAATTAAATTAGCATCTAATGCTGACTTTGTACTTTTCCATTTGCGTACATGTCTACCATTACACAACTTTATATTACAAATAATACTGTTGTTGTTGTTGCTTCTTAAAAAAAGAGTAAGTGCAAAATAATGACACTAGTACTTAAATATCCAATTAATTTGATGTTGTAGCTGGAAAACCGGTTGATGATTTCATCGACGTACTCTTACCACATCTTGAAAAAGGAGATATCATTATTGATGGTGGGAATTCAGAGTATCAGGATACAAACCGACGTGTCAAGGATCTCCAGTCTCGGGGAATTCTTTTTGTCGGATCTGGTGTGTCAGGTGGGGAGGAAGGAGCTCGTTTTGGACCCTCTTTGATGCCCGGTGGTAATCCTGATGCGTGGCCACACATCAAAGATATTTTCCAGGTATTCAAAATTTATATTCTAGATGAATGATAATCATACAAGCTGATGAGCTGTCATTTCAAAGAAAGCAACGAATTGTCAAGCAAAATGTATGAATCTTTTCTCTCTCTTTTATCCTATCTAGTCCATTGCAGCCAAAGTAGGACCTGAACCTTGTTGTGACTGGGTAGGAGATGCTGGTGCTGGACACTTTGTCAAAATGGTACACAACGGAATTGAGTATGGGGATATGCAATTGATTTGTGAAGCCTATCATTTCCTAAAGGAAGGTCTTGGGTTGGATAACCAAAGAATGAGTGATGTAAGTATTTATTTGTAATATTATATTACTTACTGCATAATTCGGTGTGCCTGCAGTACTCTGAATTTGTCTTTGATGTAGTCATGAGTAGATAAAATTTCCATACATACATTGTTAACTTTTGTCGTTTTATTTAAATTTGACAGATTTTTACCGAATGGAACAAATCAGAATTAGACTCTTTCCTCATTGAGATTACAAGCAACATACTCAAATACAAAGATGCCGAAGGTAGTTAATTATGTACATTGCATTTACATGTCATACATAGATAATTTGACTAAAATGAAATGCATAAAAACTCTACTTGTACATACTTAGTTTTTGCAAATTTTGTTTGACAAGGAATGTTAATGGTTATTTGTATTTGATTAAATTTGCATAGGTAATTACTTGGTGGAACAAATAAGGGATTCTGCTGGTCAGAAAGGAACTGGAAAATGGACAGCAAGTAAGTACTGGTGTTTTCTATTTCAAAATAATATCCAACTCTGTAAAATTTACATGCTTTTACAACTATTCTCTCTTTTGGTCATCCTAGTATCCGCCCTCGACTACGGAATTCCAGTCACCTTGATTGGAGAATCCGTCTTTGCCCGGTGTTTGTCTTCATTGAAGGCTGAGAGGGCTGAAGCTAGCCAACAACTCCCTGGACCAAAACGGGCTACTTTTGATGGCAATGTTGACGAGTTTGTTGAACACATTCGTCAAGCTTTGTACGCGTCAAAAATTATTTCCTACGCTCAAGGCTTCATGCTCCTCCGTGCGGCTGCAGATATTCACAAATGGAGACTAAATTATGGAGGAATTGCCTTGATGTGGAGAGGTGAGTTGTTATTATAATTATTCATGTACTTTTGAGTGCTAATACAAATAGTAAATACTTGAAAGCTTGAAAATAAGATTCACAAATTAAATGAATTTGTTATTTTTCCTTAGGTGGTTGTATTATTCGCAGTGCATTCCTGGGTAACATCAAGTCAGCCTTTGACAACAATCCAGACCTAAATAATTTACTCTTGGACTCTTTCTTTACTGATGCTATTACGAAGGCTCAGACAAGTTGGAGGAAAGTTGTCATGAAAGCGATAGAATTGGGCATCCCAACTCCATGTTTCTCAACTGCCCTGGCATTCTATGATGGATTCCGTCTCAATAGTCTCCCTGCAAATTTAATTCAAGCCCAGCGTGATTACTTTGGTGCCCATACGTATGAATTGGAAACAAAGCCAGGCGTGTTTGTCCATACTAATTGGACAGGGACGGGAGGAACTACAGCCAGTTCCACGTATAACATTTAGAAAACAACAACAAAACAATTTTGTTCATCATCCAGTCTACAAGAATTTCCAATCATCATATATCAAATGTGTGCTATTTTTGCGTAAATTATGTCATCTAGTTTTTTTCCAGTGTTGTGAATGTTTGGTTAAGGTTTAAACTTAATTGTACGGAAATAAATCATCCGCTTGTATAGCAGAAAAATTGCACAATTTCTTCTTCATTGACTCATTTCTACTCTTTATTTCTCTTTTTACTTTGTGATATTTTGATATCATATATTTAATTGTCACTTAATCTCTGACACACACAACATACAAAATGTAGGAGGTAATATTTTCTTTTCTATTTGAAACAAATTCTGTCCTACAGAAGGGCAACTGTGATAATTTTCAATATTTTTTGCAGTAATGGTAGTATATAAGCTACCAAGGAACTACCGGAATGTATTTTGTATATAAAAAAACTAGGATAATACACGCCAACCTTGTACTTTCCAATATATATATGTAATGTAAGTAGGTACATCATATTTACTTAGAATACTACGAGCAACAATTATTATTATTCAGAAATCTAGGCTCGCAATCTAGGTTTCACCATCACCCTCTTCATTTCATGCTACAAAAAAACTGATTCATTTAACAATCGCTTTGCATTTAATAATTTCTACAAGAAAAAGAAAGCCAAAAAACGAAATAATTTTTAAAGAAGGGCTACAAACTAAATTGAAACTAATACAAGTATTTATATTAGACAGACCACATTTAAATATACGTATGATAAACTCAGCAAATAATCGTGATAATCTAAGAAAATAACATCAAAAATTATTACATAAAGTCATTGGGTACTCAACTACAAAATAAAATGATATAATAATCGATGCACTCATTCTAGAGATATGGCTAGTTTGATTCCTTCAAAATCATTGTAAAGGTTTAACTGGTTTTCAACAATATATTTACTATTTCTTTTCATTGACCAAACTTTTAAAGGTTTTATTCTTGTAGGCATCAGGGGAAAGGCAAAGTCGGTTTTAATTGTGCATTGATATATAGATTATATGTACTGTTTTCTTGGACGGCCCACTATAAAAACATATTTCAGTTTTTAAAAAAGTAATTTAATTTTATGGAAGTTGGTTACACTTGGCGCAGTCCTGCATACTCTGAAATTTTCAAATACAAAAAATTAGGTTGCTAAACTACTGCCTCTGGCCTCATAACAAGTACCATTAATTCTCTTCAGTTATAAAATTAATACTATTAATGTAAATGGTATATACCTCATTGAAATCTTCTATTTGAATTGTGACTTCACAAAAGCCAAATTTATTTCGCACTAAAGAAGATGCTCTCCTCAATATACTATTTGAAGAGCTTCCTCCGCTTGGATCTGAATGGATAAAAATACACAAATAAAAGAATTTTTTGTATAAAAATGTGGACAAACTAATTAAAATTGAATTGTACTTACCGGTAGCTAAATGAGCTGACAGGGCAATTCTGTCCATGGAGAGTGACCAAATTCTTAAATTGTGAACTTTGTACACTCCCTTTACTGACAATAACGTCTCGCGGACTTCATTAAAATCAACTCCTTTTGGTATGCCTGTTACGTTAAACAAGTAAATTAATAAATGTAGACATTTACTACTATCAAGCAATACGATATTCAAAATAATATATGTGAATGAATGTATAATCTCATAATGAATAATCTCACCTTCCATAAGAACAACGACAGCATCTAGAACACAATAAAGATTAACACAGTTAAGAATAATACGAACAAGAAAAGGCATTGCCAAATAATCATATAATACGCCATATTCAAGGTACCTTTTATAATGGAATAAGTAGTTGCTAGGACGAGAATCGAAAACAGGAAGGTACAAATTGGATCGACAATGACCCAATCTTTCTTAAAATAAATCACCAGTGCAGCAGCAAAAACGCCGACACTTTGTATAAAATCTCCTATGACGTGGATGAACGCCGCTCTCACATTTATATTGACTACAAGATAAAAAAATGAAAGTGATACTGATTGGTTTACAAAATCGCATTTCAAAGCAAATAAGATTCAAAATACCTTTATGTGCCCCTTGGTTTGGGGTCAGCGTCACAGGGACATTTGAAGAACTACTTGATGAAGCTTCAACATCTGACGAACCAGCAGAAGAAGAACCATGACTGTGACCATGAGCACTTCCACCGCCGTGTGAATGCCCATGTTGGTGAAGAGTACATCCCATTCTAAAAATTGTTTTCAAAATCATCACTAATCGTTTATGTCAAAATATTGTCATTATTATTATTCATACGTTCAAATGATATTGACCTAATAAATAAAATCGGAGGCATTGACACTGAATAAATGTTTTCTGCACTTTTTCTCAATAACGTCATGGCTTGTCATACGTGACGATATGACAAGTGAGAGACACCTCACCCCTCTCTAAACAAATCCTTTGGTTTTATGTTAATCTCTGTTCATACAGCTAACAATCACTCAATTGTGAGGACTTTGGTTCATTTTATATTTTTACAACACGTGCACTACAGCCCACAGAGAAACCCCATTATCCAAACTTTATGTTGAGCAGTGACGTAGACTTTACAGTCAATCTTAAAGTAGCCTCTGAAACTACAAGGACATGGTTAACCGAACAGCTGTTGGTGTCATTTCCTACACATATTTCCTATGTATTTTTTAAATATTCATTTTTAAAAAATCAGTTTGTCAACTTTACATTTTTTGAAAATAATTAATTTGATGAATAAATAAAGACTTACATAATGTTAACCACGAGTCCAATCCCCGATGTGATCAACATAATCGGAGCATTAATTTCAAATTCTTTAAAGATGACCCTTTGAATTGCCTGAAAAATTAATTTTATACTATTATAATTCATCCACAGCTTCATGCAAGCATCATTAAATCAGCATTGACTCGTACCAAGTAAACGAGGATTCCGGTAACGACCCAGATTAGTAGGACAGAAGTAAGGGCACCTATCACCTCTGCACACAAAAAAATATTTCATTTTTGTTAATTTCATTACACACTTTATAGTCTTTTCCAAAAACCATTTTGGGAGTAAAATCCTACTTTGCACGAAACACAGTACAATCACCCTAAATGGTCTTGAAACATGTCATGGAAGGAGTCAAATTATAGGTAGATAATGAATAGGATAACTAGCACACACAAGAGTTGTGACTGTATGAACATGAACTCTCAGTAGATAAAGAATAATGTTAATTATGCAAGACGTGTAATAACTATTGAGGAAAAAAGATAGACACTACTACAAAGAAACGTGGTGATTTCAAGTATTTTCAAAATTATCCAGAGTAAGTCACTTCAATTGTGAAAAATAGGTATATACCCAACTTGAAAAACTTGAAAACTTTCTACTCACAAACCTTTAACTTTGAATAATCTTTTTCTATAGATATGAAATTGTGTCACCTGCACGATGATACCCATAACTGAGTCTTTTTGTTGCAGGTCTCTGGGAAATGTACAATGCAAATAACGAGATCACTGAAAAGAATCAACATGAGTATAAACCCACATATATTACTACACTATTACTGCCAAGATCTTATAAATTTAAATTGCTATTAATAATTCGTTATAAAACTATTAATCATGGGTTAAAATATTTACTGAAGCCAGCAAAATCAGTGAGCAGATGAGCAGCATCCGTTGCAACCTTAACAATCATAAATACAACACACAATTTATTAGTATATTAGATGTTATGAACTTGAAATAAATTTCTAATGTAAAAACAAATATTATTTTAAACTTACGGCCAGACTTCCAGCCAATACACCTCCTGTGTGTCAAACAAATATCAAAAATTTTTAGATCTTTGATTTTAGATTAAATCTCAAGATTAGCGTAATTGACCAATTAAAGTCCACTTCATTGTACTCACCGACCGCTTCCCCAATCATGAAGACCACACAGAGTATACTAGCTATCCATAACTTTTTACGAGCTTTCTTATCTATTTCTTGTTGCAGTTCATCATCGTGGCAATGCTCTATAGAGTCATCTGTAAAATGAAATAAAAATTTTTGTTCAAAATCCCATTAACTTGCAATCTCAAAATAGGCATTGAAAAATATGTAGATAATACCACACCATTTGATCAAATGGTGTGCACTACACTATATCATCAGAATACTAAAAAAAATACAAGTAAAACAAAACTTACTTTGAAGTGTGATTGACATGTTGTTTTTTGGGGCAGTTCCATTCTGTTGAGCCTTCTTTTTGCAACTAGGACTAGGACAAGAGGTGTTCTGACATTGACACAAAGTTTTTGGAGGTTGACCGGTCATTCCATTTGCTCCATTGGCATTGTTGTAAATATTATTACTGGTTTGATTGTCTCCATCGAGACCTCCGTACATTTTGGGCACGTCCTCTGTCAGTCTGTTCCATTCGAAAACGAGGGTATCATTAGCATTTTTCAAATTCATTTCACTAACTTCATTTATTCTCATCTTAAATTAAAGACAAGAGCTTCAAAAATTCCAATTAATTCACAATTCAGTCAGTCGTCAATATTTGTTCGCAGTATTTTCAAAATACTATTTTAATTGGATGTCAGCACGTCTGAATGAAATTTACACACGTGCAACGTTTTACTTAAATGCACTGAACCACTCATATTATCACTACACTTTGAACAATATGAAACTACTCAAAAATCCCTTATTCCAAACAAACAATTAACACCACAATTAAATCTTCTGAAGGACGTTTGAAAGATCAAGGAAAGTTAAAGAGAATGACGAGACACTGCCAATTATTGGTTACACTGCGTTTCCTTATGACGTAGAACAAATTTAGAAACAAAGAACCCAACCGGAGATAGACGTAGATTTGGGCTCAATATTAATTGGCTGTAACTTTGCTCTGCATGAATTTTTCCAAAAACGTTTTACCATCCTAAAAGGTTCATGACATGGTTAATCAACCATATTGATATCATTCATGTTACATT
>WJFB01003798.1:0-11943 GCA_009870185.1 Pygmarrhopalites habei | reverse complement strand
TTTATATTGGCACTCCAAAACAATAAATCCATCGTTTCCTCAGTCGATCCATTCTCAACGACACTCGCAACTCTTCCTTCCATTTAATCCTCTCACAAATTATGCAATTAATTTATTCGTACACCATCCGTCCACATTTTCACCAGTTTGTCTCTAACTTTATTCAATAATAATTCGAGCACCCTCTAGCACACGTAATTACAGAATTCCAAAAAATATCTCAGTTGTCTCCAGAACTTAAGAAAAAACTCCCAACTCATCGAATTCCTGCATGACATCCACAAATCTTTTCTTTGCCCTTTCCGACGTCTCCAAATTCATTTTGACAAATGGACCAACCCCTGCAAAATGTTCCTCAAGGGTCATCACATCCTTCTCCGTGTACCTTACCAACTTAACCTGATCCTTCTTGACCTCTTCCTTCTCCTCCTCTTGTCCACTCACTTCTGGCAGAGATCCACCCAACTGAAAACCAATGGCCCCTCCCACGAACACTGCAATATTGGCCAAATTTTCAAAATAATTGTCGATCAGAAATCCTAGAGTAAATCCTCTAGGCATCGGACAATTGAGTCCTCTCATCGTTTTCTCGAATGACTTGTAATAAGCCTGAAGGACTGTCGTCAGATGAGCTTTCCGAAAAGCGGGGGTCGTTGAGGTCATGAAGAAGTACATAAGATCTTCAAAGATGTAAGAAAAGATTGATTTTTGCAGTTAAATTAAGTATTAGCTAATAATACATATATGTTAAAAAATTAACCTTCATAGATATTTCCTCGATGACACTGTTGCAAATCCAAGAATTTGACCTCTTTCACTGACCCATCTTCACCATAGCGGAAGAGAATGTTATTTGTCCAGAGGTCACTGTGACAAATTACAGGAAAATACTTTACGTCCGTTTTATTAAATATACCGGGGAACAGCTCAAAGAATTTGGGAACGAGGGTAGCCAATTTGTCTCCCAATTCTGGATTAATTTCCCGGAGAATGTCAACCACGACAGTGAAGAGGGGTACACTTAGTTTTCGGGATTCAACCAGGAGTTGTGGAGGATACCAGGGGAAATTGGGGAACTGCCGGGTGATCTCATTCGTCTCAAAAATCTTTTCTCCCTCCTGTCGGATCAGAGAATGAGTGAGAGCATGGAAGAAACCCAACTTCTGGAGGACTAGGGTAGTTTCAGGGAGAGTGAGACTATCATATTTGTTTGCCATTCGAAAATTTCGGGGTCGAAGGTCTTCAAGAGCTATGAATATGTCGGATCCACCCAAGTAGGCCGGGAATGGCAGGTCAACATGTTGTTGGTTGTGAGAGTCAAGGAGTTTACGGAGAACTGGGAGGATCGACCTGTAAAATTCAAGTTCAACTTCCATGACCCGACATCGGATGAGGTAAGCTAGCATGCTCGGTTCGTTCGGGTGCATCTTGATCATTATCTGGTGGTCATTTCCAGACTCCGTCTTCAATTTGATACTGAAAAACAATTTTTTAGACTATAAATGAATTGTAATTGCGGGTTGGAGGTACAGTCAAATTAAATTAACTGAAAAACCTCGTCAAAGCTCCCGCCACATTATCTCCCTTTTTACTCCCCGAACTGATCTCCATGTCCGTCACCGTTTCTCCGAGCATGGCTCCGAGGGTTTTCTTGTCCAGGACCGACATTTTTCTCTGGAGAATATAATAAATAAATGTATTTTAAAATTGGTAAAAATGAATTCCGTTGGAAGTCAGTTAAATATGACACTCTCTTCCACAATTAACTTTTCCGAATGGATTTTCCACCCACACACACGCACACACGATTGAGTGGAGGAAACTTTTTCTTCGTCTAGTGTAAATAAAGTGTGTTCAATTAATCCTCCTTTAACTGCAGTCTCAACTCTATTAACACACAAACACAGTCAAATCCATTTGAATAGGATTCAGCGTCAAGGACTTTTCCCTATAATTTTTAAAAATTGCAAAAGTGACGAAAGGAGAATTGAAAGTCTTCAAATTTTAATTATGGTGTTCTCCTCTGCGTGTTGTCACGCAACGTTCAAATTTTTTTCTACTTTAATAGAATTATCAAATTAGTTGACTGAGTCAACTTGACTCTCTTGTCTGCACAATAATACAGAAAAAAGATTTTCAAGGTTCTGTACTGACCTTCCTTTTTCCTATTCGACAAAAAATGTGTTTGGATTTTTCGTAAAAGTTTATTAACTAGTCTCTCAAGTTTTTCACATTTTTAAAGATTCGGCCTGTCAATATCAATATGAATAAGGAATAATGAACTGACAAAAATTCTGGGATGAATGAAATGTCAATCAGAATTTGAAAACTTACCCTTGAAAATTCCCAAAAGACGAGAGAGAGTTCACAGGCTCACAATTAATTGTACGACTGTTGTGCGTAGTTGAAATTCTTTAAATGACAAATATTCTTGGGTCAGTAATTCCAACAACTTTATCTGTGTACAAAAATATTGTTATCGCTCAACAAATGTAAAATTGACAAACGAAGCATTTACATGTATGAATGTTCAACTTAAAATTTTGTTCTTTGGACCATTCACATTTCAAGTGTCTTTCGTTTCGTCGTATATAATTTTCTCATTAGTGGTCATGTAATTTTGTATTCTTCTCAATTTTGGAACGGATTAACTAAACATACGAAGAATATAAAGTTCAAAGTGTTGAGTGATAAAAATACATAAATATAATTTGTTATCTTCATTAATGTGTACTCAACTCCACACACACACACCTCTCTCTCTCTGTTAATACTGACAGATAAGAGAATACAATTATATGAAAAAAATCCTAATAATGCCTCGTATAAATAATATAATCTCCATTTACCAAGTACATGTAAATAATAAGTGACCACTAATTTTTTGAATCTACGAACCCCACATGACAATTTTGAGTTGAAGGATTCTCACGTTTAAAATCAGACAGAAAAACTTCCTGAATCATCAAAATTAAGTAATCATGGTGAGCTGACACAATTAAATCTATACTAAATACTCCTCATAATTTGGGTTCAATAAAACAATTTTTTAAAAAACCCCTAGGCCAACTTCCTTGACCTCGTTGACAAGAATTGGTTGTCGAAGATAACTGGTCAGGTCATTACGGATACTAGATGTATCATAATTGCTGAGTGTTGGGACGTTGAATTGGTCATGAGGGAGGAGTCTCTTGTTAGCCTCGATGAGGGCTTGGATAATACTTGGGAGGTCAGTCTTTGGGATTTTTGAAAAGGGATCCTCGAAATGATTGAATGTGTCTGTGATGGTAGGGATGTGATGTGATGGATTAGGGAGTTTTCCCATGTCTTCTCGATTAATTTTCCAATGGTATACTTGGTCCAGATTTGACTGATGACCTAGGCAACAATTAGAGGAGAAACGTGGCCATAAATTGATTGCAGCAGCCACTCCTCGCATTGCCTGTTTGAAGAGGTGGGGATAATGAATAGATTAATATGTATTGTCATTCTACTCTCGATGAAAGCAAAAAACTGCGCTCTTTGACCTTCGGCAGGTCAAAATAGGTTGAATAAAACAGCCTACAAAGTTTTAGTAAAATTGTTAAACTTCGATGCCGCTTGGTTCATTCATAATAAAATTTGGTTTTTCCAATAAAACAAGATTAGTCGTAAGACTGGTGAGTGGCGTCGATGTTAAACAATTTTTGATAAACAGCGCTGAGCGAATGGTTCATAAAAACGGTCAAATGTCAATATAAAGTATACGCTTTGGTGAGGAGAGTTGTCAAGTCAGGTCGAGGTAAGTCTAACAGAAGAAGTCTTTCGTAAGCCTCCATGTGACACAATTCGGACTCCATGGACTGACCCTCTTCCAAAAGAGTGATTGAAACCGACAAAACTATTTGAAGTGCACACAAAAATATTTTTTTAAATTTACAGTTGAGAGACTTGGTGTTAATTCTCTATAGCATCGCTAGAAAATTTCTAGCACTGCTAAAAAGTACATGTCCGTGTTACAACAACGTGAACCATCCTTCAACACTTTTGATAGGGAGAGGGTCATCGAGTACAAAGTCAAACAGACTGACCCATCACGACCCTTAATTGGACACTACAGTCCAGAAATTTGTGGACATTAATAAAAGTAGAAGGTTAATTTGCCAGCTAAATAGTTTCTGCAGGAGCGCTTGTGTCTACCAGATTCTCTAGTTTATTAGCAATAGGATAATGAGAAATTAGGTGTATTAAATAATAATAATAAGTTATTACCTAAAAAATATTTCTTCAATGTCCATGAATATTATTACTACTTTCTTTGAAATGACTAATGTTCTTCCTCGTCGTTTTCCTCTTCTTCCTCTTCATCCGACGAAAAAAAAATGACATCCTCATCGTCCGTCATTTCGTCATGCATTTCCTGTTCAGCTTCTGAACGAAGTCCCTCCTCATCACCATCATTCTCGAACTGAAACTACAATCAATTTTAACTTTATAGAAAAGATAATTTATGTAATAATTATTTTGAGATTCGACAGGGTGAATACTATATTTGTTGGTTTCACACTTACCATGTCATCAATATATACTAAAGGAGGATGCTTGCGAACAGTTGTGCCTGCATTCAACACATCATCCAACTGTGTGTGGATATCATTCCCAAGTTGGTTATCTGATTTTGTCGTCAATCACTCACGTTGCATAACCCTAACAACTTGATCAATTGCAGACTGTCCATACTGGTGGTAGGTCTCGTATTCTAATTGATTTGTGACTTTGTCCTCTTTCTTTGACATTTTAACTACCATTTTCTTTACCATGTGTACTTCATAATTGCCTTTTCCGTCAGCAATAAATTTGGCAGAGCCAACGTCCATTCGATGATCCTACAGAGAAAAAAAAATAAACAATAATAATAATACACAATTTAAAACAAATAAGTTATGAATTTAATTAATCTTAAGGACCTCTCCCTCCATGTGAGAATGGAGACTTGTACAGCCATAACCCTTGATCATGTTGCACAAGATTTTTCTAATGTGATGCCAAGGAGTTTCTGCTGAGCTAAACATGACAGCCTTTTTGTTACATTTCGAACCATCATTCATTTCGTGATTGCATGGGACAACTATCAAATGAGCTGAAAAATACACAAGGTAAATTCTATTGAAAAGGGTGTGAGAATGAATATGGTGTGTGTATGAGAAAACTAATTGTGTGAACTTACAACTGCCCTTAGGTGTAGCCTTATTCACATTGCACTTCTCCATATGAATTTTGGTGCTACAGACATCAATCATCTCTCGGTACATTTTGATTACTTGGTCCTAAAAGTAAGAAGTTTTTCAAGTGATTTAATACATCATAATAATAAATATTGAAAGGGATATAAGAAATTAATAATGGTAGTATTCTCACCGGAGGTACTTGTAAATTTAATAATCCAGCAGAACATCTCTCCTCATGTTTTGACTTATTTTTCTCGTAATAAAATCCTTTACTACATGTCCCACACTTGAAAGGAGTCTTATTTTTCATTGCTTGACACGGCCGTCTTGTGTGCCTTCGAAAATCAGAAGGCCAATAAAATTTTCTTTGACATTTGTCACACTGAAACTGTGGATCAGTATTATGAATAGGAGAATACTTCTGGTGTCCTTTGAGATCACTCTTGTTAATTGTTTCATATTTACATCCATTCCCCATTGTACATTTAAATTTGACACAATTCGCATCGTGAATCTTCATGTGTTGACGACGATGTGTGGCTGTTTTGAAGATTCTCCAACAGACGGTACAAGTACGAGGAACTGGATCATGAGTCTTTTGGTGTTGTTCAAGTTTCAATCGAAAATCAAATTTTCTAGGGCACAATCTACACGAGTAAATTGGCTGTGTCACAACTTCCTTCTCTCCAGCCTCATTGTATATTTTGTCCATCAAATTTTTACAATTTTCGAAATTGTAGCTAATCCCCTCATGATTATTCCGATAATGTCTTCTCATCAGTAATAATTCTTTCTCTAGTCTTCCACATTCAGTGCAACAGTCTGTACTTTTCAGAATGCGTAACCATGTGACTTGCCAAATTGTTTTTTGAATTATAACCACGTTCACACTGGCTACAAGGGAAGGCAAAAGATTTCTTGGAGGATGCCTTTATTTCCAAAATCTTACTTTGATCGGTCACCAGACATTCACTAGCAGTCAATTTTCTTCCATCAATTTCGACTCCACGATGGTTCCTTTTAATATGTGTATTCATGGTGGCTCTATTCTCACACCAATAATATGGTGAACATACTCGACAAGTATAAAATTTTGATTTCTGCTCTTCTCTTTCCTGGCTCTCCTGCAAATAGTAAATAATACGAATGTAGATAAATTTTTTGTTTACTCATCTTTGAGCGAAATAATAGAAAGACAAATAATAACAATGTGCATACATGATACTCAAAGCCACTCGCATCTTGTAAATTTAATCCACTTGGTCCAGGAATGTCATTCATAGTTCTTCCTCTCTTCGTTGTCCCGTGCAAAATCTCATTCTCCTCTCTATTGTCTGAATTGCTGACCAACTGCCGTCTCTTTTTTCCTAAAAAGGTAGTACATAATTAGTTCCCTACACATTGGTCGCAATAAATCATGAAATACAAAGTTACAGTTATTAAATAGCTTACCTTTTGATTTAACACTACTCATTCTCGAGCTTCCACGTTCAATTAACTACGTCTCTACGTTTAGGCCACGTTAAATACAATTTAAGTCAATACCGAAAATCCGGTCAGAGCTTCCTGTTTAAACTAAAAAAGAGTGCCGCAAGGATGCCTACACACAATTGTTTTTTGTGAAACATTGAAAATTTTAATAGTACTGATCGTCTGTTAAGGGCAAAAACAAATTGACAAGTAAATACATTCAAGTCTCAAAAATGCATGACCAAATAAGTATTATATGTACATACAAAATCCTTATATTACATTATCCACACACACGGACGCATGTCAACACCCGGGTGCTAAGGGACTTTTACGACCCGTCTCCCAGGTACTGACATGACCCAAAGACCGGATGTTTAGGGGTCCATTGAAGGCCCCCGTCGCCCAGCTCTTGGATCATCCACTCTCGCACCACCCAATACATCATTCAAAAGATTTTTTTTAAATTTTGCCCACTTCCTTCTTTGGGCACCTGAGAATTTTTTTTTGATTTTTTTGAGAGGAAGAGGAGGAATTTTTTGTTGTTGTTGTTGAAGAAGAAGAGACTGTTGTTCTTGCAACTGTTGTTGTTGAAGAAGAAGAGACTTGTTCTTGCAACTGTTTGTTGTTGAAGAAGAAGAGACTGTTGTTCTTGCAACTGTTGTTGTTGAAGAAGAAGAGACTGTTGTTCTTGCAACTGTTGTTGTTGAAGAAGAAGAGACTGTTGTTCTTGCAACTGTTGTTATTGAAGATTCCGATGGAATTTGACCCAATAGTCCGCCATGAGCTCCCTCCCAAAAACTCCTTCGGATTTGCACCACTCATCATAGGTCTCATGCCATCCCTCCCATCTCACCAAATACTCGTACTTTTCACAGTCATCCACATCCACACGATGAGACACGAGAAAGTCCACATTGTATGGATTATTTACCTAAATTAAAATTAAAATTTCATTACACACATACACTAGAGAGAGAGAGAGAGAAATCAAAAAGGGTTTTTTGATAACAAGAAAAATAGGCAAAACTAATTTACAGTCAAAGGAATACTTGAATGTACGTACATTTGTATCATCAGCCATCTCCAATTTGTTTGCAACCTTCTTGTGTGTAGAGACGGAGAGAGAGATATCTATATTAAAAAAGGCAATGAAAATAATGTTACACATAATGATGGGTAAAAAGTTCAAAAAGTTGGGTTTCTATGTGATCACAAGACGAAATTAAATCAGAATTAAATTACTGCATATAATATCAATTAGACGATTCAATTAAAATCATTCAGGATAAATTTTACTTACCAAAATTTAATTGATGTCCAGTTAAATGCACACACACTTGGTAGTCCTGTATTTGTAATTAAAAGAGAGGATGAATCACACACAACAGCGTTACTTGTGTGGTGTTATTTGTGTGTGTAGTATATGGAAAATTTGTGACGGGAAATTGACAAGCTGCACGAAATATGTGTGTGGTTGCCGTGACAAAAATAGTTCCCTTGGAAGGTCTGAAGGCGTCATATTGTCCTTTGGCTTCCAGGAATTTTCTTAATATGGTGTCCCTTTGCCTTTCAGGAATTTATAAAATAAGAGTATACTAATAGATTAGTATTAGTTTTATGGAATTGATGTAGTACATACGTGTGGATGAAATCAAACAGTATTTGTGATCAGTGATCATTTTTGTTGAAATCAGTTGGTCATGATATGTTACACAGACTGGTAGTTAGTCAAGTCTGACTACAATTATTGTACGAGACATGTCTTCCCATTTTGTACTAACAAGAGTTTAAAGCCAATAATTAATGCAGTTTTACAAAAAAAAATTATGAAAACTTACAAGCGTCAGCCTCCAAATCCAACAATCCATGCATCTCTGCAATTTCACGTTGACACGCAAACATTTCCATACCTCGGACTGAATTATTGAGTCTGGAATTATTTTACAGTAAAATATTATGCAATGAAATTTTTTTGTACAAAATTCAAGATGAATAGAGAAATATTGTCTTACTCCACATAACAATGTCCGAGGAGGTTAAAAGAGATTGTCTCTGTCTCAAAATCTTTGTGAAAATTCGAGTCTGTCTGGAGAATAGTGAATGTTTCGATAGCCTTTTCGAGATTACCCACTTTTTGATGGATTAAACCCAACATGACAAGTGAAGTACTGACGGCTGTGTACTGACCAATTTCAATGGCCAATCTACAAATGAAGGATTAATTAAATACACAGAATAAATTTATAGAATAAAAGATTCTTTCCAAGTTGATTCCTACGCAAGAGCTTTCTCTCCCAGTTCCATCGTGTTAAAGAAGCAAGAGGGTGCGAGTGAATGAGAACAATTGGTCGTCAACTTGTCTGAGGAAAATATGAGACGGCAGGCTTTTGACAGGAGGATTTCATAAAGGAGGAGTGTGGCTACTTGGAAGATTGTGTGAGAGTGACAATTGATCTCTTCCAATCCTAATTTTTAAAATTATTTTTTGAGGGGATGATTGCTATACACATCAATAAATCCAATTAAAGTGAAAGTGTAAAATAACCTTGCCGTAAACCGAGAAAGCATATGGGTCTCTTCAAGGACATTACAAGAACTTTCGATTGAAATACCCAAGATTGGCCTTTGGACAGTTTTCTGGATTCTTCGAGTAGGTCCATTGCTTGTTGTATTGCTGTGTCTAAAAATGAACAAATTTTTCTCAGCGTCCATTATGAATATAAAAGTGTTTAAGATAAAATATATTCACCATCATTGTCAGCTTTGACCTGTTCCAAGTAGCCCAGAATACATTTTGTCTCACTCATAATTTTATTGCTGAGTTCAATATTTTTGAGACGGACAGACAAATCCAGACAAGTCCTGTACATGTACACAGCTAAAAATTAAAAACAAATATTAATAAATAATATTGAACTTTTAAATCCAACATTTCTGTGCTTCACTTAGATAGAAAAACATCGAACTTAGACGCCGTTCACGTCAATGTCGTGGGTGAAAAATTTTGTTTACATAGCCACCATTGTAAAATATAAACAAGTGGCGTTCAAGTCTAGCATCATTCCAGTGAATTCATCATTACCTTTTGACCTCTGTAGGTCAAAGAAAACAACTTGAAAAGTTGTCCATTAAAATTCTAGTCAGAAAGGTCAACTACTAAACTTACATAGCCATACGATGTGATCAGACTTGAGCAGATGTTCGGCCATGGTGGTCCGAATAGCAATCGCCATCATTATCTGTCCTGAAGAATGAATTTATTTAATGTAATACACATTTTGAAGAATTCATCAAAGTTTTTCAGTAAGTAAAACACTGGATGATGGAGGACTTTTACCTCGTTCAATTAAATCCCAACTGTACTTTATACAGTCACTGACAGTCCGAAGAACTTCCGTTTGATAAATGAGACGCTCTGATTCTTCGTCAAATTCTGTCGTCAAATTCGAATTCTGTCGTACCTTTTTCATAAAAAATGAAATACTATGAAAGAATGACTCCATATTAATTAAAAGTTCCTATTCGTACTGTACCTCGTACACTTCTTTTCGTAAAATGATTTCCATTTCAGCAGCCGCTTTGCAGTAGCCCTCATTTTTCAGTTGACTCACGAGAAGGAGATGAAAAGGAATTCGTTGACTGAAATACAAAATTCACATTTATCAAAGGAAAAATTGAAAGAAAATTCATTATTATTTGTTAACTGATGACAATAATTATTTCTCACAGTGAAATATCCTCGTTGGTGAGGAGGGGTAGACGAGAAATTAAATGCTTCTTCTTTTTCTCAAACTCGATATCAACAGGACTCAATTTTTGTTTTTGGATTGCATGAGGAATCCCGGGTAAATTATAATTTGACACTTTTATTCCTAATTTAGCATTCTTATTGTTTGCTGACAGTCGGGGTCCTCGATTGATGACTTCGAAATTCATGACCCTCGAAATATGACAAGTAAACCACTCAATTTACTTACGTGACTATGTCATTGGAACTTCAATAAATGTCAACGTCAACCAATTCAATTTTTCAGTGACAAATTAATAAATTTTTTGTCCATCCATGCATTTTTTGAATTTTTCACTGTTAAAAAATAATTATTTCCAATTTTATTTGAACTACCTGTCGTCACATGAACATTAATATTATTTAAAAATTGTCAAGTGCAGTACAGCTCAAAATAATTACGACACATCAAAGTCTTATTTCATGCTTGACTGTTTTTATTTCACATTGAAAGACAAGTACAAAAAATAACGAATGTCAAGTTGCGGAGCTTTCAGGATTTTTCTGTGACTCACCTGACTGGGAAGTTTGTCGTGAAAGGAAATTATTATCATAAGGTTGTTGGATGGATGAAGGGATTCTATTAACATTAACTTTATTGCTTCCAATCGTCGAAATGGAATTAAATCTCTCAAGAAAACTTTTTGATCTAATTTTCTCAGCTAGAGTCACAATCTTTGGATTTCCAACACTTCCTCCTCCAGGAAATTTTGGCATTGACAATGTCTTCAGTCCAGAAGAACCTCCACTCTTCTCACTACTCTTTCCATCCGACTTGAGTGACCTCTGATCCATGAATGGGTCTTCCATTATAGGATTATCACTCGTTCTACCCGCATCTGACTCGTAAACGATGTCCATGTCAAACAACGTGAGGGATAACAAAGTGGAGTCGGAGCTGTCATCCTGGTCACTGGAAATGGGTATCCCGCCTAGAGCTAAAATTACCCTTTAATCAGATTACATTCCATGGAAATCTAAATTTTACAATTACCAGTCTTGGATGAATTAGCCCTTTCTTCCAATTGAGAAAGTAATTGTTGTCGTTGCGTCGTTCCATCCCAGTCACTAAAACTAATCCTTTTCTTATCTGACCCTCCTCGATGATGATGTACGGGGTCATGTTTACTCTCCAGTGTTTTACCCACCGTCCGATTGTAGCTATCATCACCATCAGTGGATAATGAGTAGTCCATACTGGAGTCTAGTGAAAAGTGAATTTGTCCTTTTTTTGTGGGTGGAGGTTTTTCATCCTCACCCTCAACAAGTGGTCTGTACTCATCTTCAATGAGTTTCAATTCATAATCGGGTCTTTTCAGGTGTGCCATGGGAATTCGATTATTTTTGAAATGAACAAGGGATCTTAGGGAAGAACTTGTATTTCTTCTTATGTGACCAGCGAGTTGAACCTGACACAAATTAATAAGGTTATATATTATTTTCACCCCCCAAAAGTAGTATTTGCACCCCCCCCCC
>WJFB01003797.1:0-11953 GCA_009870185.1 Pygmarrhopalites habei | reverse complement strand
ATTTTTTCGAAAAAAAAGTTGGCAAAAACGCCATTTTAAGATTGGCGCTAACTTTCATGGGGGTTGACCTATTGACCTGATGCTTGGTGGGATAGATGTAGAATTCAATTCTCTACAAAATTGTATTTTCAGAATTTTTTGACCTCTCCTTGTCTAGCTGTAGGGGGGGGGGAGATAAAGGTGATGTGCCACCCTGTATGCTGTCAAAAATCTACTACTTTTCCCCAAGAATCCTCTTGAGAGAAAAGGTAGAGACAATTATTTTGTCACACACACACACACTATATACTACTGTATATACTGTACTATGATGAAAGAAATGGAGGGGTAGACACACACGCACACCTAAAGAATGTCTTGTATTAAATATGAACTCACTCTACTCGGCATCCTTGTCTTCTCCATTCGTTCGCCGTCTCACTCTCTCTCTGTTTAATTCCTGCATATCGTAGTCCCCAAAACATTTTTTTCATTTACTTTTTCTTCCCCGTTCCAGGATACCCACCATCCGCCCATCAAGAGAAAGATGAGAAAGAGGGAGAGAGTTGCCGTGTAAATCTACCCGAAAAATAAAAAGCCGGGACAAAAAACCCTGAATGTGGATACTGAGTAGGAGGATGAAGAAGAAGAGGGAGCCTTACGCATTTTTACGTATTTTACATATTTTATCAAGGAAACCACGTCGGATCCTCGACGACTTGGTTGAATTCCGCCGTCTCCAGGATACATAGCCTCTGCATTGTATTTGTGTTGTGGTGTGCGTGTGTGTGTGGATGCCGTATAAAAGATCTGGAAATGTATGCAAAAATGTCGTTAGTTCCATGGACCACCGACGCATTATTTTTTTAGCACTCACTTTTTTCCTTGCAATTTCAAATAGCTGAGGTAAAGTGTAGTTTTCAAGGGTGGAGTGTGTACGTTGAAAATACATGAGATAATTTTTGTCATTTTCTCCACACACACACACACACACGTAACTCGCTCAAAAAATATGGAGGAGGGGGTAGAAAAAGACGTCATTAATCCTGAAATGATGAGGAGGTTTGATTTGATAGGAGTTGAGAAGTAGAGAAAAATATTAAATTTTTACAAGTCCCTCACATCATTATCCACCCATAATTTTGTCTGCTTGTGCCTTCATATATTTTACTTTATTGCGGTACTCGAGGAAAATTTTTTTGAAATTGTGTAATTTAGGCTAACCAACTACCCAAAACCTTTGACACTTTCACAAGATCATGAAAGACACACGCACACACACTCACTCATAAAATGAGAGACAACTGTGGATTATCCATTTTGAAAAGATATTAAAATGTCTAAATCTAATTTATACAGCTTTGAATATGTGGCTCAACACGGACGTCATATGGCTCAAGAATTTCATGGATGGATAATTATTGATAGTGCCCCTACTATGTGCTCTTCCCTCTCTGCACACACACACTCGTCGAGTGCTCGGCTCTCTCTCCCTTTCTCTCTCTCTCTGCTCATCACAACTAGTTGGGAAAATTATTTTTACATTTTGTATAAAATAAATAATGACGAGAAGCTTGCGTCAAAATTCTCTCTCTCTCTGTCTATCTAACATGATGACTGCAGAGACTATTTTTTTTTGTGGGTCGTGGATAATTTGAGGAATGTGGAAGGTGAGATGACTAGAGAGTGAGTGAGTGAAGAGAGAGAGAGAGAGTTGAAATTCAAATTCAAACATTTGTCCATAGCTTTGAGGCAATGTTTCTTCTCCACCCACAGAACCCAAAGAGTATCGTGCCGTACCATCTCAGACACAACCCGGGGATTCTCTATTTTCAAAGGAATTTGTGGGTGAAAGCAAACCCAGCGAGTTGTTCCATACAAGATGGGTCGATTTGTGCTGGAGGGAATCAAGCAGAGTCAGTACGGTAAATTGTGTGGAGAGAAGGAGAAGAATCACAAAGTTACGCCGTGCAAGAGTGGCGGTGGAGTAAATAGTAGTACATAGTTTAGTTGTGAAGGTAAAGGAAGAGATCACGGCTGACTGTAATTAATGAGCTTGACTCATATGCAATTTGATGAGAGATAGATTAGTCCATGTGTTGCCTTTGTCGTTTGTAATCAAACTGTGAGTTGTGAGTGAGCACAGAAAGGAGGAGAGGGAGGTGACAGGCGGATGAAAAGAAGTGACGGTACGATTATGAAACTACATACACACACGAACACACTCACGGAACATTACTATACTCCCAATAAACCACCAAAAAACATTCTTGCCATATCTTTCCCCTCTTCAAAATCAAGAGAGTCTGGAGGAGAAAGGGGATGAGGAAAGCAATGTGTGTGTGTGCACAACACTTGCCTTTACACAATTTTAGCGTGTGTCTATATATGTGTGTTATGTAGTACAAGGGGACTTTATGAAGCCAGAATGCCGCATGAAAACATATTAATAGACTTTTCTGCTCTCAATTTTCTAGTAAAGGTGTGTGTATTTGTGTGTGTGCTTCAGAGACAAAGAGAAGACACGGTTGACGCTTCCCTTAAAACAGCTTGTGTGTGTTTGTGTGTGTGCCTTGATGTTGCCTTGCTCCTCCTCTATTTGCATGGAAAGGCACAGAATGTTCATAACAACTTTACTAATCGATTATTCAGAGGCTTTGTGCGGTCTTTTGCTCCTTCCTTGTTTTGTTCTTGTTCTTATTCTCTTTCTCTCTCTTTCCCTTATAAATACAGAGGGTAGCCCACCCTTATTTACTCACTTATAAAGGTCAATAGCGACGACCTCTTGCGGTCATGGGAGTCGGAGCTAAGCTCAAGTTTGGGGGGGATAACCAGGTTATTAGGTTAAAAAGGTAATTTTGTTCTGTGACCCACCATGCCTCGTCGAATTGACCCGGAAGTTGAGGGTATGATTTGGGCCTATTACCACGATTTATTGTCCCAAAGGGACATTGTGTCAAAACTTAAAAATAAAAAAATAGTGGTTTCTCAAAAAACAGTGTCCAATGTATTAAAAAATCGAGGTGCCCGTCGCCAAGCAAAAGTGCCTGGACTAAAAATCCCACCCAAAAGACAACCTCTAAAAGTGGTCACTAACACCATAATCAGAAAAGTTGACCTACTGACCTCTATTCCGAATCCACCTTCAGAATACGAACTTTCTAGAAGAGTTAACGTGTCCAGGTCAACAGTGCAACGAGTTATTAAAAGATTGGGGAAGATCAAGCGGCGAAAAACCCGGGTACAAAGGTTGAGTTCTGTTCACATCCAAAACTGGAAGCAGAACTGTTGGAAATTTTATAAAGAATGTCTGGCCGGAAAAAAATCGGAGTTTGTTGTCACACTGGACGAGGCAATGTTTGGGCTACATAATACCAATGGGCAGAGAAAAATTTGCTATCTGGGTAAAGGTCAGGACCTTCCTGATGATTGGGTAGTGTAGAGCGACAACTTTTTCCAAACTCTTATGGTGGTTGCAGGAATGACGGGTCGTGGGACACTACCACTCATCCAAGTCCCAAAAAAAGTCAAGATAACTGGAGAGTGGTATGTTCAGCATTGTTTGAAACCATTATTGGAAGTTCACCTGCCTCGGCTGTATCCTGGAGAGCTACACAAGGTGACTGTTCATCACGACAAGGCAACATCACACACCTCAACTTTGACCCAGATCTACGCCTGTGAGAAGAAAAGCTTGGGGTAAAAATCATCAACAACAAGAACATACCTGTAAAATCACCTGACGCTAGTCCACTGGACTTTTTTGGATTCGGGTACCTCAAGAGAAAATTATTTCGGAGCCGACCGAGGACTGAAAAAGGAGTTTGGAATTGTCTGAAAAAGGAGTGGACCAAAGTTGACCGCCCCATGGTTGCCCGGGTTTTCAAAAATTGGAAAAGACGACTGATTCTTATCAAGAACAAACAGGGGCAATTCATCGAACAAGCAAAAACCATTCATCGACGTTTTAAATAGGTATTTTTTTACCTTTAAAAGTGAGTAAATAAGGGTGGGCTACCCTCTGTATAAATATGCTCTGTTCTTCCTCCTCCTCCTTCTCTTTCTGCTTCCAAAGACCGCTTCACTCATTCTTCATTTGTGCCCCCCTTTTTTCACTTTCGTTTTAGGAGGAGAGGAAAAAGAGGGGGAGAAAACACCTGGAGCCACTGAACATGTTGTGCAAAATGGTGAAGAGACACTCCGTGACAAAATATTTTGAAAAGGTGGAAATAAGGTGAGTGTATGTCTGTGAGAGAGAGGAGGATCGGGAAGGAGGATGAGCAGGGAAAAAATCCATGATACTATCTCTGTCCCTATTCACACCCACAGCATGCATAAATCGTGAAGGGAAGATGAGGGGGAGAGACAGAGGGATTCATTCCGAACATTTCTGTGGGTGGAATTTGAATTTATTTGTCTTTAAACAGATTCTCTCTCATTTGAATTCCGTTTGTGCTCTGAGTATGTACAATAAAAATTGTCAATAAAATTCACTTTATAATGCAATATAATGTAATTATATGAATCAAATGGCGACCATTTCCAGAAGACAATGAGAAAAAACTTTAATGGGAAACTTTGAAAGTTGAAAATTGATAAATAATGAACTCCACATTTCCATAAACTTTGTTAATTCCCACAAAATCTGATCGTTTTGGTTCAAATTGAATTTTTGCACACTCGTCCGTCGTGGTGAAAGTGAGTGTGAGTGGGTGTGTACGTGGAGGAAGTTGGGGAAAGATTGTTGAGCAAAATCCTTGGGAAAATTTTTTCTCAATTGATGACTCAAGAGTGATAAATTACCGTGGCAAAAAAATAGTATGATGCTCTCTCAAGTCAAGTCATGGACTCTCTTCTCGTTTGCTTCTTCCCCACTGCACTGCTGTGCCATGATACGAGTGGAAAAAAGTTAATGAATAAGATTGGATTTTGAATAGCTAAGCAGTTTGAAATGAATTATGTCTTGTCAGAAAAATTTTCGCCGTCGTCTTCTCTCTCTCTCTCTCTCTCGCTTTCTTCTACTACCCATTTATACTCTATCTTCCATGTACATATTTAGGTGCAGAGTATAATAATACATACATATATTATAGTCTTCCTTTCTCTCCAGTTTTCTCTCTCGAACAATAAAAGGTGAAAAGACAGGGGGAGGAGAAAAGAGGAGAAAGGAGGAGAACCTCAACCGACTATAATAATAATCGTTTCACTATACCTCAACATATCTAATTAACAATAAAAATTTTTGATGAAATATGAGGAGAACCCTGACAAAAAATCAAACTTTCCCCTCAACTTCAACAGAGATTAACTGCACAACTCGGGAAAAAAGGATTTTATACCGAGGAAAAGGACAAAAATGTCTAATAAAAAGCTTGTCGATGGTGGGACATGACAATCCAGATTCCTTTCTGTCTCTCTCTTTCGACTCCTTTCCTTCTCTTCCTGCTGCACTGCCCACTGTATCTTTTCTATCTTTGTCTCCTCCCTAATCGACACTTTTAGCAATCATTTCTGTTTACCAAATCGCCCGTCATAAATCCTCGAGGCATTCATCAGGAAAAAAATTGTCGGCGTTTCGGATCTTCTACACACAGACACACACACACTCACTCGTGTGTGGATAGGACCCATCGGGAACATATTTTCGGGTGAGCATAAGTGAGTGTATAAGAGATATATATCACAAAAGAAATAGAGAGAGAGAGAGAGAGAGAGAGAGATGATGACCAATTCCAAGTACTCCCTGTTTTTCAAGAAACGAGATTTTTCTTTCTATCCACTACTTTCTACACACATACACTCCGCCTTTCTCTCTCTCTCTCTCGGCAAATATGAATCGTCCAGATTTATATATTTTGGAGAGAGATAGAGAAAGCAAGAGAGAGGGAGAAAGTAGATAAAAAAAATGTAGGATACGACATTTATATGGTATCGACATACAATATATATCAATGCAGAGGAGGAAGGAGGAAGGGAAAGAAGAAACCTTGTGAAAATCTTTATTGCTCCCGTCCTCCTCTTCTCCTCTTTTGAAAGTCACATCCTTACACATTATTGGATATGAATAAGAAGAAAAAATGGGTGCATGGTGCATGTATTTTAGCCTTGACTTGTTCCTCTACTCCACTATTTTTCTTTCACCCATTTTTCCACATCTTTTCTATCTCTCTCCCTCTCTCTCTTCTCTCAATACCATTATCGCTTTTCAAAGTTCCCATTTCTCCTTCGATTTTTTCCACACTCAGTCTCAGTCTCCTTACCCCCTCCCATTCTGGGGTATGCGGGAATACATAGTCATGACATGTCATGGGTATTTCAAAAAAGGATACCCAATGTACAACTGTGTTTAGTATAGAATGGATTGTATAGAGAAAGTTTTTCAAGCTCACTTGAAGTGTCTTTTCCTCCTTCTCCTCCATTCAAGAACGCTATGTGGAGATAGAGAACACACTGGAGAGATTGGGCATACACAGAGAGAGAGAGAGAGAGAAATTTCGCAAATAAGTACAACTACCGCCCTGTCTGGATGCCTGAATGTAGAGTAGAATGTATAGAGAAAGTGGAGGAGGTGGAGAGAGAAAAAGAAAGACGAGAAGAGAGAGAGAGTGTGTGTGTAGTATGATTTTTATGAGGAGTGAGAGGGAATTTGAATAGCGCATCCCAGACTTGAATTTACACTTGATTTGGATCTCATAGCTGGTGGATGATATGCAAATGTCCATGGTCTGGGTGAGTGTGTGTGTGTGTGCTCCATCCCCAATTTCAAATCTAACCCAATGTTTGAATGTCTCCAAGGAGGGGGGAAGGGAGGCTATCGACTCCACACACACACACACACAAATCTTCAATAGTACCAAATGCAATGTTCAAATTCAAACTCCTTGATAGTCCCAGCGTCTCTCTTTTATGATTCTGAGAGACTCCTTTCCCTATGTCTTTTTGTACTTTCTCTTTCGTATTTGTATTCCCCCGTCTGTGCGTGTCTGGAGTAGAGTGTACAGAGTCTTCTTCAATATGATGATAATCAAGGAGGAGGGAAGGCACACCCAGACCTATATATATGTATATTGTATTACATGTTCAATATAATGTACTCAGGGATGGATATTACAATCCTCTAGTCTTCTCCTTTACTTATTTGGTGTACGTTTTGCAAATATCTACTTGTTATTGCTCTCTTCCACAAAATTTCCGCAAGTTTTCTCTTCCTCTCTCTCTTTTACGATCCACAATCCTCGTGCTCTGGCTTGTACTTCCAACCTTCTCCAATTTCCAATATTTTCGAGAAAAAGAGATGGAGGGAGAAAGAGAGAGTTCACCTTACGTAAATAATATCCTAGTTGAAAATTTTATTCAGGGTGTACTCATATTTTTCTAGGGAAATCAGAATAGGAGATTGGGGGAGGACAATGCTAAAAAAAGAGAATTCGCAGTAAATGAAAAGGTCAAGATAATAAAGTTTTTTGAAAAAAGATTATTAGATCACTTCATTAACTTTTGACTGGAAGATGACGAAAATTTCATTTCTGAAGAAATTTTCTACACGGCATACAAGTACAAGTCTCGTTCATGAATAAAAGAGTTGTATTCTGCAGAGAAAGTCGTCACATTCGAAAGAAAAAGAGAGAGAGAGAGCCATGTGTGAAGGGAGAAAGTGAAAGTCAATAAAAATTTGACAAATGATAATCATTAGTATCAGAATGGGATCGTTAAGGAATGGAGTAGTAAAACTTAATCTGTGTGTGATATCCCTATTGGTTCATTGAACCAGAAGAAAATCCTATTTTCTTCTCTTTCTCCGTTGTTAACACCAGACTGTTGATAATGTGACACGATTTTCCTGTGAGGTCACATTACCAGTTACAATGATATCATCGTGTACACACACATACATGTGTGTGTGTTCCTACTACATTGCCGGCAAAGCCGGGATATTCATATTCCATGAACCATGTGAAGAAATCGGTCGTTGCAGATAACTTGCCCCCGTTTACTCTTTTTTTCAAAAAAAACTGTGAGCTGATCTGAGAGAAAGTGTGTGAGTAAGTTGAAGTAAGCTACTCTCCATATTTTCAACGAATCATCCAAAATCTGTCCATGTCACCGTCACCATGGCCAGCTCAGCATTATTCTATATATGTGTGTGCGGGACATGAGAAGGGGATAAAATGATGTCACTTACACTCACCTTATTTGGTCAATCCCATGCGTTTCCCTTGTTATTCTTGTCTCGCACTTGGTTTTTCTTCCGTTTTTTAGTTGGATTCGACCAGGAGGAGGCGAAGGAGGAAGACTCGTTTTCATACATGTCGGAAAAGTGTGTGACCAGTTACTTCCACTAGGTTAACTCTAGGATTTCATTAGGTTCTTCTCACGATAAATCCATATGATGATGATCCATATGGATTTTTTATACCCATTACGACTCACCCTTTCTGTCTCGTCCCTCAATTTATGTATACATGTATAATACATGTATATTGTGTATGTACACATAATGGGAAAACTAATAGTATCTTTCCTACACCTGTTTGGTTTGCACGGAGGAACAGCTGTTGCTTCTAATTGCAAATATTGAAGTTTTTTTGGGGTCTAGATTCTGGATGAAACCAGATTTAGTCTAGTTTGTCTGAAATGTAAAGAAAGTATATAGTAAATGTGAAGCAGTGAAATGATGGACATTAGAAAATCATTATCTGTGTATCATCGTTTCTTGACTAGTGGATTAAAAATAAATAAATACTTCCTTCAAATATGTCCTTCCTCGAATGACCTTGTCTACAATTTTCCTAAGGATATTTTATTAAGAATACATATTGCACATGTACAGACTTTGATTCTATTAACAACGAGATAAATTCAAAAACTGTAATAAATTAATTATAAATAGTTTCTTTAACTTGGGTAACATTGGAATTTTGATTTTTGACATAAATAGCATCCTTTTGTACAATGACACATTGTGAGAAAAATCTATAGCAGACATTACAATCGACCATTTTCTCCTTACAAATTGTCAACATTTGTGTCTTATCTTTATACGAGTGAAGAGGTAACACAATAGGGTAAGGAAAGGAATCATGGTACGTCATTGTGACAGATATATTTTTCATAAGTAGAATAGTTTTTTGTGTCATTGGATATTATTGTTTGTCTCTTGGGTCGCTAAATTTTATATGGAGTAGGATATAGAAGGCAATTGGTGCACAATCTGAGTCTTGATCGGATTGTTTTGTTTTTGTTTTTTTGTGGATGAACTTGAGTTACTTAGGATCAGTTTGACATACGTACCTATGCACGTTTACGTAAAGAGGAAAGTCTATTAATAATATGTACAAAGATTACCTAACCTATTCGTGAATTGCTATAGGACAAATGTATGGTTTATGACTATCATTGGAACATGTCAAGACAAAGGAGAAAGTTTGAGAAAAGAATTGACACTAGTTCAAAAAATTTCTTTAAAGATACAACGTGTCAGTGAAGAAAGTAGGGAAAGAGTCAATGCATAAGGCTTTCATCGGGAAAGTCCAAGGCTGAATAACAAGCAAGGTTTGGATTGACAAGGAAGCATTTATTTGACTGTCTCTCACTTGATGATGAAGTCAGTGGAGAAATTTATATTCGTATCACGAAAATATTTTATACTGCATACACAATTTCAGAGGAAGTAAATACATACTAATAGAAGATTGGTGGAAACTACAGTATGTAAAGCACATTCATATTCATGATGGTTGCATATGAAGTTTCTTACCCCACATGTGCATGGACTACATGGTATTTACTTACTGTCCGTTTTAATATCATTACTCTTCTTCTGTAGGAATAATATCTCAAATTGAGATTCTCAATACGACAATGCAACTTGTTTGATATGGTGAAAGTCTTTGCTACTTCATATCGATTTTCTTTCTTATTCTTATTATTACTTTTTTGTCATGTCCATTCTACAGTAAATGAATTATATAATTGTGAGTGGACATGTTCAAATCAAGCATTTTCTTGAGTAGTAATGAGCCAATAAAAATAATAGTGGTACATAGAATAAATCTTTGGTACATTTGGAGATGGGCATGAAAGCCTTTAATATGAAGCCTTCAGAATGAAGGCGTGCTTTATAATTGAATGTGATCCTATATTATTTAACTTTGATACACATGCTGAACAATTTGAAGGGATCAAAAGTATAATAAAATCTTTTTACTACCAACTTCTACTTGACCCTCAAAGGCCTCAAATTGGAAGGACTCCATTAGGACTAACTGCATGAATAAAGTTTCTGCTTCGTAGATTTCCATGCTTTGCCTCCGCCCTTAAAGCTCCGCTGAAAAAAAAATAATTCCATCATCTTGCTGGAAAAACATGTTAAATTTTACGCAAAGGGTTCAGTTAGTAAATTACAATTATTAAGTTCTGGAGGCAATGATCCAGACTAAGCATGAGGTAAGTGATTAACTAAGATGTTTTACAAGTTTTTAAATATTATTTTGAATCGTTAAAGTGAAGCATTTATTTGGGAATTCAAAACGTGTGAGTAGTATTTACTTTATTATTTGATTGATGTTATGTATAATTTTATTTACTTAGAAAAAATCTCGGGACTCGAAAGGAAAGGTGTTGAAGGATAAAAAGAAGGTTACAGTACAATTACCAAAAAAATCATCAGACTATTCAGCCAATTGGAAATTACTATCAAAAGTAAAGTTTGCAAATAATATTTTGTTTCTTACAAAAACTACATGTACTAAAAGGCTAAATAATTTATTTACTTAACTATTGATGGATATAGACCATTCAACCAAAACATCCTATTCGCCCTCGACGTCCCAGGACTACTGCTGCTAATAAAATGGCCCAGGCTGGAGTCGATGGCCCCAAGCCAGCCGTTCAACGCCATATACCCAAAGTCTTTTTGAATAAATTTGGATTTATAGACTATACTCATTATGGTCAATTAAAGCATGGAACAGTGGATGACCTTCCAGACTTTTGCAAAAAGGTTACCAGAGTTGTTGCTATTGATTGTGAGATGGTTGGGGTCGGTCCAATGAAAGAGGATGCTTTAGCAAGAGTGTCAATTGTCAACGAGTATGGATTTTGTTTATATGATTCGTTTGTCAAACCGAAAGCGGAAGTAACAGATTATAGGACTGAATTTAGTGGAGTTAGAGAAGAGGACTTGCAAACAGGTAATATAATACATTACTCATTTTTTATTCGTACTTACATCACATTGTATATTTCTGATTTCTTATGTGTAAACTAAAAGATAATTATTTCAGAGGCTAGAAAATTCATATTTTTCTTTTCTTTGTAGCTGTGACATTAAATGAAGCCATGTCTAAAGTAGCAGAATTAATTAAGGGTAAAATTTTGGTCGGGCATTCGGTTGACAAGGACTTGGCGGTACTGCTTCTCTTTCATCCATCGCACAAATTACGAGACACTGCCAGGTATTAATTCCTACAAATCGCAATTTTGAGTTGCACTTTCATTATGGATTAGGTATATCAGTATATGGAAATCATCTTATATAAAAGTATAAAACTGATACTATTTTTGGTGCTCTTTAGATATCTTCGTAAAGGTGGACGATCTCCATCCCTCAAGTACCTTGCAGAGAAACATTTGAAAACCGAAATACAGACGGGAGAACATTCTTCAGTTCAGGATGCACAGGCAACAATGAAAGTGTACCTTTTACATCGAAAGGCATGGGAAAAAAGTTTAGAGGAACGTCATTATAAGTACCATCAAAATCGTAATAGAACGAATCAACAGCAGCAAAATAAATCACCATGATTTATGAAAAATATGCTAATAGTGATGTTAAACAATTTAAGATTGTTCGGCTATTTCCTCTTTTTTTTAAAAAAACAAACAATATATATGCAAACGACAATTAGCTTAAAATTATATAATGACTTGAAGTTTTGCACGAGAAATAAAATAATAAAAGTTGTCAAAGACT
>WJFB01003796.1:0-11954 GCA_009870185.1 Pygmarrhopalites habei | reverse complement strand
AGGGCTTCAGTTCGGTATTGATTAAATACTATGGCAGCTTCGCTTTCAAATAACTGGATTTCACATGAAGATAAATACAGTCGTCCACTAAGAAACTGCGAATTTAAAAAATGCAGTCAGGTACAGTAGTAACAACTTTTTACCTTTCAGGTAATAATAATTTAATTTTAATAAATATTAAAAATTGGTCATACCTGTACCAAATATACGTGATGGGAGCTGTGAATAAATGCCAAAGCGAGTGGGCGTCAAACAACCAAAACCAGGGTGGAAAGTCAGCAATTTCGAGTAAAATTGATGTTATAGCCAAGATAATGAAGGCTGAACATTTCCAGGCATGTGGATGACTTTTTCTGTTAATTCCGCTCCAGAGAAGCCAACAAGATGCATTCAAAATCCCTACAAAAAAATACAAAATTTAATATTTCGCGAATTTATTTCATATTTATTTCATTAGTCATTCTAATAATACAGACAATTTGTTTGAAACTTACCCACTGCAATATTTGCTGTCATATTGTAACCGTAGTCAAAGTGGACAAAAGCCAAATAATGTACATGATAACCACAAAATGACAGGAGAAGGGATCCCAAAACTATTACTGGAGTGCAGAATAAATTCTAAAGCATTCAATATCCAATTAAATTCATACATTTATCCTACTCAAGTTGGAACATGTTACTATATACAGTATATATATGTAGTTGGTTTGTGCTTTGATTGTAAAAATGACAGTTGGTCGATTGATGAGGATAATTTCTCACCTCGAAAATTCTACGAAAATCAAAAGAAAACTAACATGTAGACATCATAAAGATAAAGATATTAAAATTTCAATAGAGAGAGGTTACTCATGATAAACTCACCTCACAAATACAGCAAAGAATGTAAACATGACCTGCAATGTAAAAGTATTTAGTTTAAAATGTGTTACATTTTCCCCTTATAAAAATATATTGAAAAAGCATTTAATGATTCATAAATTATGTATGAATGACCATGGAGAAAGCTGAAAAATAGTCCATCAGTTCTGTCAGATATGTATCTAGTATTGAAAATAAGTTTATATTATTAATGTTCACATTATTTTTATGAAGTGTTTTTATGGATGCGAATAATTATTATGTTATAACGTACCTCGAGTGTGAAAGACGATCGACCAAATCCATCCATTGACACAGATGAAAGTGAAACAGTGCCAAAACCAAAAGAGTGGAGCTTCTTCAGAAACTTTGGAACGTAGTCTTTTGAGACCCATCAAGTGAAAAAGTAAATTAAATACTGGAATGGCGAAAAGAAAAAAAGAATTGTTAGACATCAATGACTTTCAGTACAAAACTCTAGTGTTAGAAAAAGACAGAATACATAAGATTGATGTATTATAAAATAAATGTATGTTAAAGAATTTAAAGCCATACGCGAGAATAACACCGACATTGGTTCTTGGATCCCGAGAACGCGTTTGAAAGGCCACTACAAATTAGAAACATTGTAGTACATGTATTTAGAAATGAACACACAAACTGTCAAAAAGACAGAGAGATGATTACCTTTCCATAAAACTGTGGAGTGGTGATTTTATTTTCAGTCAATTTGTCAACTGTTTTCCACATACAAATGTATTTACATTCACTGTCACAGTCCCACTGGAGATATGTCAAGTATAATGGTTGATCGATAAACTCTGTTGACAAGTGAAACAAAATATGAAGTTTAGTAATTACACCCCTCATTCAAAATTTCAATTTAGTGTGTCTTACCATTGACAGTACAGTTTGCCACTTTGCAAGTGTCAACACAGTTTAGAAAGTAAAAATGTCGATCGCCATTGGAACATTCCACAAAGTAAGGAAACAAAATCATGCACCCCAAAGCTGACAATATATTTACAATCATTTTGACGTCTAAATAGAATCCTTTTCGGTTCTATTTCCTTATTTTTGTACCAATTTTTGACTTTGACTCACTTTGAGATCAAATTTTTTAGCAAAATTTTGAAACACCCAGACCCTGGCTAGGAGAACTATGTTCCCAACAATTTACCTCATGAAGGGAAAAAGTTTCTAGCCTCCTCTGCACTTCAAGAGAGTAGGACTTGGACAATAGAATGCAAATTATTCAAGATGTAATACGTGTCATTTCCCAATATTGGATTGTGGTTTGGGTCATGGGTAAATAAAATCCACATCATTCGGACCTATTTCGGCTTGGCGATGACTTGCATGTAAACATTCCTTCGAAATAAAAGAAGAAATTAAACGGCTTATCACAGCTGGGAACAACGACGGACTACTTTTCAGTACTGTTTTTTGAAAATACATTATAGAAAAATTAGACGAGTCTCTCAGATGTCAACTGTGAAAAGGGAAAAATGAAAACAAAACAAGACGAAAATATTTATTTTTTTTTTGTGTTTTTGTTGACCCACTATAACCATTCATAATCACATGATTTGCTACTCAACCAGACACACCATAATAAAATAATAATTTCCGCTAGATTTCCAATTCCATAATTTCCGTTATCAGTTTACAACAAATTTTATTTATTTTTTGCATTGATATCAATTTTATTGTTGTCTCCATTTAAATTGCTAATGTGTCAGACGACACACAGCATATGAAATATTCATGCCATATTTTCCCATTTGTACATTATAGTCTTTGATGAATTCAATGTGCGTTTCCCCCCTTCTATTTGACACCGACCATTTTTTGTCTCAAAAACTCATATTCCAACTTGGAATTTTTCAACAACAACAACGACGACGACGAGGACAGTAAAGTTGTAAAATGTCATCTTTTCCAAATCAGTCTTAAAGATTATTTTTTTTGAATGTCTAGACAATTCTCTCATCTCCCTATCTTTTTCATCGAGTTCAATATTCCGGTGCTTTTTGCTTCTTTACTGACTGACATACACACACAAATCAAAATAATTTGTTATTGGCCAAAAAATTTTTGTTGTTCAGACGTAAACAGACAAAAAAATTTGTAGTTACTTATATGATATAAGTTATGTCGTAGACAATTCTTTACGCACAAACATGTCTTTTTTCATTCTTGGTGTTGCAAGTGTCTCAAAAACCTTGTTTTGCAATATCCGCCCTTCATTTATTCCGTTATTGTCATTCTCTCTTGTACTTCTTTAGCAAATACAGAATATGTACCAGGAAAATCTTTGGAAAAATCAAAAAATTCAAGTTAAACCCTGACGCTCGTCCAGACAATCATATTATGACAATGACGCCTTTCTTGGAAAATTTCAAAATTGTAAAGTCCCTGACACTTGACAAAAACCTGGTCCTGAGGTTTCTCAATGACACAAAACATAATAATAGAGAGTTGCAAAAGTAAAGACGTACTTACTTAACTAACTTTGGTATGCAGTAAAGACTAAAATTTTAATATCTTGAAAAATTCTAGTGCGTGTGTGTGTGTCCTAGAATCATTATCAAACAGAGTCTTTTCTTTTCATAGTAGGTATTTGAATATGAGGGCTAATCGGTCAACTTGACAATAAACAAAAGTCCAAATTTAATTTATACAGTCTGGCTCTCTGTCTCGAGGAGGACGGAATGACTTTGGACAGACCGAATTGGGAGTTTGAAGGTCCTATAGTTATATTATTTTCAATTTTGATGGCTCCCATGTCCCATAAAACGTGGATACGTACAGTAGAATCATCTTTAAAGATATTGGGGTTAACTATTTTAACATGGGGCAGTCCTAGACGAGACAAGATTAAATTATTATTATGGGAAACGTGGAGCTATCAAAACTCTAAAATTTCTGAAGCGACGCTAACTATCATCCGTAAAGTAGTATTTGGTGGTAGTGCCTTGTAAAAATTTCAAAATGACAATTATGATTGTTATGTGTGTGGGACGTTCTCACTTAAGTATCCGTTATTAATAGAAATAGACAACAGTAAAATTATGATTATTATGAGAGGATTTACAGCCGTGACACTTTTGAAAATTGATTCTCTCTGTCTCTCGATTCCCTCATCGGTATTTAAATGAAGACGAATTTTAATTTTTTAAAAAACATCCGCACGTATTTTTAACAACCCATTTGAGAATAGGATTGATTGAGCATTTTAATCATTTCATTCAGTGGATAGCAAAAGAATAACACTGAATTGAGATTGGGAGCAGGGAATCTACCTAAATATATCAAAAATTCATCAAATGTCATTAAAAAATTTCGTCAAGATTTTAATTACACAGTTCTGTGTGTGTGTTTGAAGAGGCAAAAACATTTATGAATATTTTAATGCTCAAACCACAAATACAATTGTATTTTTATAACCAAACACACACACCCAATCATAAATATCATCATCGTTAAGTATCAAATCAATTCATCTCTCTCACTCAAGAATTTTTTGTACAGAACAAAAAAATTTTGAACAATCTCCATTATTTCTATTAATACGTAATAATAAAAATTGTCACAAAAATGGGAGACGGGTGTGTGAGAGACGACTCCTGGGATATGACAGTAAAAATACTCTTCAGAAAAAAAGTTTATTATTGTGCTTAACTTCATTGACGAATGTGTGTGTCCATCCGAAAGCCCAATGTCTTTGAGTATTAATAACTTCCTTGTTGCATCTTCAGACATTTATAATTTAACTCAAGTCTCCTCCTCCCACACAAACACCGTCTGACTCATAAAAGAAAAATGATATAAAAATGAGAAGAGTGACTGACGGCTTTATCATAATAATTAAATCCTGATTTTATGTCATCTCATGGAGTGCAAGAGTAGGACCAGTCTGTAACAAACCGGGGAACAAAATTTCTCTTTTAATGGGACGATCGAGGCCATTTGACGGGACGGGAGGAGGACGTCTAGAATTTTTAAAATAATATCCCTTACCTAACCTGTAAATTAGTATTTACTTAATACCACTAGAACAATTATATGAATTTTAAATTGAATCCCTCACAGACAATTTCTTCATTTCTTTACCTGACATCATCATCTTCAGCCCCGTGACCCGTGTGGCCTTTCTATATCATCCCTGCATCTTTAATTACCCATGGATTAATCATTTCACACTCAATCATTGTCTGTCATTTTTCTCAAAAAAATAAAACGTATTTATTTCACACACAGAAAAAACGATAGTTGTATCAATGTGTAGGTAAATAAGGGCTTTAGAGAAAACGTATGGAAATAAAAAATTAATTTTCATGAAAATCCATACAATCCATTTGACATTGGTCGAGTACACGTGTCTGAGTGTGTGTGTGCCTGTACTTACGACTAGAATGATGATTCAGGGAAGCTCTTCTCAATTAAGTTAGTGTCCAACATATAAATTTACGAGTAGGATAGTTAAACACACACGCTACTACAGTACTACTACTACATACTGTAGTATGCAGTAGGGGAAATGAAAGAACACCCAAGAAAAGGACTTTTTGTCTGACAAGATATAATGTGACATTATACGAGTGACTGAGTGTGTGTGATAGTGGTCTACAACACAACACAACCGATAAATATAAGTATACAAAAAGCATGGTATGTACCTTGTGTGTGTCTTTGGAGAGTGTGGCAATGAATGAGTGCTTGTGGGGTGTCTAGTGGTTGTGTGTAGTGTAGTGTAGTGTGTGTAAGTGTATATAGGTAAGTGCGACAGTCTTTCCCGACTTCATTCCACACACACAACACAACCAGTCGGAACAAAAACCATTTCCGTCTCAAAATCTCCTTATTTTTCTTCTACTCCCTCATCTCAACAAATTGTCCACTCTCGTTTGACCTGTGCCTCTCCGTCTCCACTGCCACAGACAACAACTACATAACTTGAGTATAAATACACAAGAATTTTGATAGTCTCTCAAATAAACTGTACACAAATACACACCAAAAAACAACAACTACTAAGAGAGAAGAAAAAAGGGTCAAAGATGACGACGTCGACGACGACAGAGGTGAAAGTGGAAAGGACATGTAATGGACAAAGACGTCGGGGTGGTAGTAAGAGTGTCATGTCCATCTTTGTGGGTCTCAGTTTACTCTCCCTCCATCATCAAGTTGTCAGTTCTCCAGTCCCCTCCTCCCACCTCACCTTGGCCAACAACAATGGGGGTGACACTAACAGTTTTCTCCAGAGCTCCGAGACTGACCTCGACTCGGGTCAGACCAACAACAACAACAACTTCAATCTGAGTGAGTTGCCGACTGGGACCGGTTCCTCCTCTGCTTCTCAAGAGGACTACTCGGCCACTTGGCGGGCTCAAATGCAAAGGAAAAGGTAAATCCTTCCTCATTCCTAATAATTAGTAACGACGATTTAATTTAAAATAATCAAAACTATCAAATAAAAAGTAGGAGAGTCAATCTCATGCGTTTCGAGCATGGGTGATTTAGTGGTGATGGTTTTAAACTTTTTTCCTTCTCAAAAGAGCTTCTTATTTTCACTTTTTTTAATACATTTCTCGGTGGTGGTGTCATTCAAAAATTTTCAATTTAAAATTGATAATCGTAGAAAAATTGCGTTATTTGTATTCCATTTTTACAAAAGGTCAACATTTGACAAAAGGAAGACACAAAAAAAATGTTTTTAAAATGTATCTCTGTTTTGATTCAAAGAGTTGTGGTGGTGTGGACACCCCATAAATGTAGTCAAATTAATATTTTTTTTCGACTGTCCTTTTTATCCGCATACAATAAAGTGTATTGATCGTCACAAGTTGAGAATGTCAGATTGACAGGAATGTCATTTTAAAAACTTTGATGATGATGAGGGGATGTTTGCATGAGGATAATGAATGATCACTCTAGTACTGAAAATGATGAGTGTTTTTTTTGAGGGGGGTTTCCATCTCTATTCTAATAATAATTATTGATATATACACAGATCATTTATTAAAAGGAAATATAATTTAATAATAGTAGTGGCGGTCATGAAGATGACCCCGGAATAAGAGGGACAAATTCCAACTCAAATGTCAGTTCTCCTTCTACTTCTCTCAATTCTACTCTGTCCCAATCAATGAATTCCAGTAATTCAAGTGTCAATCTTAGTGCTCGCCATGAAAACGAAAATTGTACTTTAGAACCGGCCTTTTTGTGCCTCATGGATTTGGTTCAGTATCAGAGGTAAGGGGAATCATCAAATGCTTTTGGTCTGCCTTAATTATATCATTTCTCTTCTTTTCACTTCCTATTTCTAAAATTCTAACACCTTTCCAAGCTTTGCAGCAATAAAAAAAATCCACTTTCTCCATTGACAATAATAATAGTTAACCAACTGTTTCTAATTGTCAAAGTTGACCTTTTTCCTCCCTCTTTTTAACAATCCGTCGTGTGAATTACCTCCACTAGTTTTAATTGAAGAAAGAGAGACAAGTCGAGACATGTCTGGGAAACCAGAGAGACAGAGTTCAAAGACACTTGTCATTGACATTCGTCCATTTTCTTTCTCTCTCAGTTTTCATGACCAACACGCACACATACACACACAATAGTAGAGAATATAGCGATAGGGGGGTTCAATTTCCCTGTTAGGAAATAATAATAAAATTTTAATATAGTTAAATCCTTGGAGTGATTGGACTGGAGAGGTGAATAATCGTTTCAAACTATTCTTCTCCAAGTCCCGAACACACACACACACATACACACTCATTCTCTCTTTTCTCTTCCCGTCTCCATAATTTATTGGTCGTAGACGTGTCTACAGCCTCCGTCTCTAACAATAATACTTACACGCTGATTATTACTTTAATTACCACACACGCATCCCTTACTACAGATTCACGCACCATTCACATTTGTATACACACACACACATTTTTACGCAGGGAGAGTAGACAATACTACAGGAACTTCCATTTTATGATCATAGACATCAACAACTTCATTCATCCGAGAGGAGAAGAGGAGGGGGAGCAGGCCAATGACATTTTTCTTTTGGGGAGGGAGACAATGGCTGCAGAGTCAGGACAACAAAAATTTCTTGAGAATCCTTGTTGAGGATCCACAATAAATTATTCAGGAGACAGAATTAGGTGGTTGACATGATCATTGACCACAAAGAATAATCTTTTTTTAATGTATTGTAAATAATTCAAAATATTTTATGAGCTCAATGCCATTCTCCTCTCATTTTATTAATTTCTAAAAAAGAATCAGTGGAAATAGTAGAGTTGTGAGTGGAATGAGACAACAGTTGGGAATATGGGACTATGACTTTATGTAAAATATTTAAATTATCTATTTATTACCACACACACACACACACTTTGAACTGTCCCATGGAAGAGCAAGTTAACAAAAAATGGAAGTGTGTGTATGTGAATTAGGATTAATTGACAGCTTCATCTATTCCTACATATCCGGAGAGAGGAGGAAGAAAAGTTAATTATAGAATCTCGTGGTTAGAATAAAAGTAATTACGAAATTCCTTCCAAATTTCTCCGTCGGATCATGAAACTCTGGGTCAACGGTTATCCCTTCCACACACACCCACCCACACACAATGTCATGGGATGTGTGTGTTCATTAAATTTTGAAATAATTTTTGATTATGGGATCGGCTGGAGAAGATGGATGGGTACACTGCATTGGATATGTAATTTTAGGGAAGTGTTGGGAAATACCTCAACTTGCTTTTTCTTATGAAACAGACACACACACACACACTTATCTCCGTATGTACGTCAGTATAAGATGAATAGGCTGACATTGAATCTCCTCAGTCAGACGTACGTCTTTCCCTATAAATTACACACGCACATACTACATAGGTGTCAATACATTGTACACAACTTGATGACTGTGTGTGTGTGGTGTGTGTGTGTGTAGCCTTCACATTTTATCAGAGACAGAGACTGCAACATGGGTGACTACGCACAGAAAGAGAGAGGGAAAGAGAGAGAGGGAGAGAGAGAGAGAGAGAAAAAAACCAAACATAAACAAACATTATGAAGTAGAAAAAGAGTATGAGAGAGAGAGGAGGATGGAAAAAAGGAGCAGCCACACACACACACACACACAAACTTTCATTGACTGTCTTTAGTCATTCACATGTCATCATTTAACTTGACTCAATAACAAGATCGTATTTTACTCTCAACCGCACACACACACTCACTCTCACTCGTCAGATAAACTGGGCTTTTTTTACCTACCCAGTCCAGCACACACACACACAAAGACGCACACACGGGGAGGGTAAACATTTGACGGGGTTTTGTCTATTTTTTTCCAAATTTTTTGGAGGAAACGTATGGAAGAGTGGGTCATTCTGATTTATAGGGGGAGGGATAAACACCCTCGGCAAATACCAAGAAGACCAGCAGTGGACTGATGACAAACTACCCATTTACAAGAAACACTCTCCCTCATTTTCTTGGGAAATCCAGAATGTAGTCATAATAAACTTCTTGACTACCTTTTTTGGGTCCTTCCACACTTCATTTTGAACTGTGGGTTCCCAGAAAAGAATTTTTCCTCCCGTGTTTTTCCATACCTCCTGCCAACATTATTTTTGCCAATTTTTCTTTTTTGATGAAAGAAAGGAAGTTTACGTCTGGATTTTTGGTTGTTGTTGTTGTTTTCACACAACTTTCGCCGTTGAGTCTCCTTTCGTTCCATTTTCCTCTCTCCATTCTACGCACATGGGAGGGGAATTAATATTAATGATAAATTTTTTTTCATTGCAAGATTTGAACACCACGAAAATATGTGACGTGGTTGTTGTTTTTCTTCCAAATTTAATCCTCGTATATCTTTGAGCTGTCAAAATGAGGAGAAGGAGGAGGAGGTCATGTCATTCCACATTCAAAGATGATGTCATGTCAGGGAGAGGGGGGGAGGTTGAGAGGGTGGTGGTTGTGAGCGCGTGTGTGACAAGTTCTGGTCCAGTCATGTCATCACACCAATAGAATCTCATCATGATGAAGATAAATAGGATTAATCTCAATTTGTATTTGTGTCCAAATGTGGGCCGGACCACTACGTAGTATACAGAGTAGGGAGAGAGTGTGTGTCATAAAGTCATTGAGCACGTCCTCACCGGAAGAGGAGGACTGGGGTGAAGAGACAAGGAGGGAGGGAGAGGGTGTCAACAATCTGACACAGCAACAAGTCAGTCAGAGATGAGACAACCCCAAAAAAAACAAATCGACTGGAAAACAACAACAAGTTTGTTATTCATAAGGAAGTGCGTTGTGTGGAGGGATTTCTCTTTTCACTCTCCACGCTTCACAATAATTATAATCCACATTAAAATGACACACAAATGTCCACTTGGAATTCCCAAGGGCCTTCTTCAGGAGTTTTCTAAGACTCCTTAAAATAAAGAATCATTTTATTGAAATGTACTTGACACGCAAATGTGAATGACACACGCACACACACACACGTACCACAATTACTGTACTCTACTACATGACTACTAAATAGTATGAACCTCTTGTCCCAGCAAACTTAATCATTGTAAAGTCCCACGCACGCATTTTACGCAGTATGTGTGTGTCTTGTTCATCTCCGTGACCTCCTACGACCTTTAATTAGTCCCAGTCACCGTCCACATACATACACACTCTCTCTTTCTTCACAGCCACATTTCGTAATGTGTGTGTGTGGAGTAAAAGTCACAAGTCTTGCATCAATATATATTGATGTCAAGCTACATTTTTTTACTCCAGTTCCAATTGACACACACATAGGCACATGTGACATGTACTGTAGTTTATTGAATAGAACAGAGAGTAAATTTAGCAGACGACAGAGAGTCAAGACAGGGAGAGAGAGAGAGATTGGTAGTACATATGGATGTGTGTGTGGCGTTGTGATGATCTGATGATGTACCAGTTGGAACTAGCTTTAATCATATTTCAGAGTCAGAGAGGTATCATTTACGACTTAATGGATAATTATGTAGATGATGTATTTACGACGAGGGTCTTCCACACACACACACACTCACACACTCATGACAAAGAGAGGGATGCACATGACCAGCGCACAAATAGAGAGAGAGGAACACAACTCTCCGTTCTAACTACCGAGGGAAAATAGAAATGTTAAATGTGATGAAGAGGAGGAGGAGGAGGAAGGAGGTTGCAATTTCATGCCGGCACAAGAACTCCTAGACAGACCAAGAAAGACAGGAGACAGACAGGGGGGATGACGATGGCCACATCCTCCATTTTAATGTTCTCTCTTCTTCCCAATCCTCGTACAATAACAATGAACTTTTGACTAAATGTTCATACCCCCCTCCCCCTCCCTCCATCCCTCCCTCCCTTTCTCTCTGATTTTTCACCTCCTTTACTTACGCAATGTTGTTTGTCTCTGTCTCCTTCAAAATGTTTTGACTATCTTTTTTTTCCAGTCCCATCAACAATTTAAATGAGGCTGACGAAAAACTTGTTGGAGACGAGGAACACTTGTGTCAATGTGTGTGTGTGTCGGATCATACAGAGATAAATAGTATGCGCACATTCCCACAGGATTTGAATGGAGAGAGAGTATTGTCATGTTATTGCAAATTTTAAATGCGAATTACATTGTCACTCGTCCATCCCCTCATTCTCTCTCTCTCCTGTGTGTGGATGTGTGTGTGTCCAGTCAAAAAGCTTGTTGCGCATTTCACTTGGTTACATAATCTATACTTCCAAAATTTTGTCTCTCTCTCAAAGACATATATTCGTGATGAACCCTCTCTTGTCTCTCTCTCTCTCTCCCTCTTTTTGAACCTCACGGTCAATGTTTTCTGTCACTAAACTTGTCTGTCAACTTGAAACAACCATACTTGAACCACACACACATTTTGTGTCTGAAGATGATGCAAAATATTTGATTTGAATGTCACGTCTCCTCCTGAATGTCTCGTCTCCTCCTGAATGTCTCGTCTCCTCCTGAATGTCTCGTCTCCTCCTGAATGTCTCGTCTCCTCCTGAATGTCTCGTCTCCTCCTGAAT
>WJFB01003795.1:0-11958 GCA_009870185.1 Pygmarrhopalites habei | reverse complement strand
CGAGGGTGAGCAATAATGAAATTATAATCATTGTGTAATAATATAATAAAGGAGTGTTGGGTCAATTTTATTTCACAATCATTGTTTCAATGTTTTCATTTTTCTCCCTTTTAAAATTATTGTTGTTTTATATATTTATTTAGGTTTAACATGTCGATGTGACATTTGTCCGGAAAAAGTATGCGAAACTGATGGATATTGTTTTACGTCAACGTCCCTGGAGAAGGAGGGAGTTGTGTATTCATACAGGTAATATGATTCCCCAAATTTTAATTTTCAAAATAATATTTCAAAGTCGTATATTGTAGCCTACAATTTGTAGGTGAACAGCACTGACCAATTACCCTGGTTTAGGTAGTACCTAATAGCTGTAGTTTTAAAAAAAACATTATTCAAAGATTGTAATTGACAGGTATTTCAAGTTCAGTAACAGTCAACAAAAAGTACACAAGTAGTAATACTATTAAAAATTATTTGAGTTAGATCATCATGACTCTGAAAGTATAGGTAAAGCATGTGTGATGTATCATTATGACAAAATAATATTCATGAATTTGGAATTTCATTGAATTTTACTGCGAAGGTGCTTGTCGTTGAAAAATAGTCTCCCCCCAGAGAACCCCGTTTCGTGTCGCAAAAATGAATCGCACTTTATTCTACAATGCTGTAAGGATTATGATTTATGCAACTCGGACTTATTACCTGAACTACCTCTTGTATCGAAAGATACGAAACGAAATCCAAATTTGTCTTCTACTTCATTTCCACAAGGTAAAAATCTGGTAAAAGTTGTAGTGCGAGTCAGTCAGTCCTTTTACAGATTATTATAAAAATTCCTTATTTTTTTCAAAAAGTATCCTTTTTGATACTCTTTGATCCCATTTGATATTGGAAATTTTCTCACATTGTCCTACAGTTACGTACTAAATTTCTGTTTCAGAAATTTACCTGTTTACTAGAACCTGTGGAAAAGTTAGGTTGTCCATCCTTAGCCCCCTTGAATTTTTTTATGCTTCTTGTGTTTACTAAACACTAAATTCATCTCTTTACTAGTTAATAACCCTACAGAAAGTATAATAATAGTTTGTATAAAATAATTAATGATAATACAAACATTATAGAAGAGCAAGCCTTGTAGGATTAATACGAAAATTTCAACTTGGACCTGTCTTTTATGTTTTCTTTTCATACTTACAAGCAGTATTTTTTTCGATACACATTTCTTTGAAATTGTGAGTGTGTCAGATGTTTGCAATAGTCATAATTATTAATATTGCAATAATTTTATAGAATTATCTTGACCATAAGTAAAAAAAGTACATACGGTGCGATTTTCATTTTGTGGCTGCTTGGCATTATTTGTCGTCAGTCGTGTTTTTATGATAACTCCAAAGTTAACAAATGAATGAATTTGATTAATGAAAATTTCTCTGTCATCCAGCTTTCTCTCTCTCTATTTCTCAAAGGATTTTCACTGAAAACTTGTCAGTGACATATTGTCACATTTGGGACAGGTCACAATGGTAGGGACATTTGTAACTAAAAAATTATTACTAAATAGAAAGTTTGATTTTCTGTGTAAATACGAGAGTTTTAATTTTTAAAACAACAGGATTTCAGTCTTAATCTTACATTATGTTCAAAAAGTTCATTGCCATGAATGCCATGCCATGCAAAGCTTTTCTCAATCAATCGTATTTACTTATTAGTAAATTATGTCGTACTGAGTTATGATATGGCAGTCATGATCTACTGTAAATCATTTACAACAATATAGTTTCCTTATCATCTGAACAAAATATTAATAATAATCTCGTAATAGGAAATTAAATTGCTTGGTTAGCATTTAATGACATTTGTGTACATACAATATGTATCAGTTTATATGGCTCTGCTGATATTTTCCACATATGATCCCATAGTTTTAGTTTGTTAAGTAATAAATTACAGGAAAAAGGGTGCTTCTCTGTGCAAACTTTTTGTGCTAGTGATAGTGTGAATATTAAAATTACATATGGATCATATCCATTGCCTGGATATTAGTAAGGTCGTCGTGAAATCATATAAAATAGTCAATCCATAACATCCCAAACTGGTAATTGGTAATTTTGATCGGCGTTATGCTACACACTCATTCAATCATGTATGCTATTTGTTCTAAAAATCTGCGGTACGTAAGTGTACTATATTTACCGTATTACTTTCAACTTGTTAAAAAGGAGAAGGGAAGCGGGTAGCCTTTGATACAGAAATGTAATTAAATAATGAGCTTTTAAAGAGCGTAGGTTACACTATTGAATTTGTGTGGAACCTCACAGGTGCCTCGATAAAAAAGATGTTTTCCCGGAAAAAAAACCTGTTCAATGTGAATCATCCAGAAAAATCAATGAAACGTTTGTCATCAAATGTTGTACGGATGACATGTGTAATAAAGACTTGCTGCCACAACTTCATACTCCTCCACCTCCCCAAGGTAAGCAGTCTCGACACACCTCCTTTTCTCATCTTCATGTGAAGTTTTGAGTGTCAAGATTGACTGCCTCCAATCCAAACTCTCGAAATTAAACTGTCAGGAAACAGACTTGATACAGAGTAGAGTAACATGAAGTCGGCTTACAATAATATGTCGCACAATTTCCTAGAATTTTGTTATTTTAGAATTGTAATTTTTGTTTTCTATTTCACATTTAAATCATTATTATTATTATCCTTGTGATTCTGTCTGCATATGTAGTACACATTACATACACATACAATTTTGTTAATTTGTACTTATCGTTCTCTTTGAATACAGCTGAGTATTTGTTGTTTCCTGTTCGTTCAGTATGCTCATGAAGAAATTCATGTTTTAAAATCTTTCACTACATTATTGTAGCTTTGATTAGATATTGAGAGCTTGTTAGATTCTATTTTTGCTAAAAAGATTCGCAATATTATTTAGGGTGGAGGTGGGGCAGAGTAGCCATTATTCATTATTGTTACCCCAGTTTACTAATATAAAAGAACCCTTGTATGGTCCAGGTACCCCTAGCCCAAAAGAGCCTGTTAAACCGTGTAAATATGGCTTCTTGCCTTTTGGAATTTAATTGAAACTACTTTGTTTTGAATAGCAGCTAAACATTAAACTTATGAACAGTGTATATTACCTGTGTGTCTAACTAGAACACCAACTAAATTATTACTTGTATTCACAGTTATTATATGTGTACAAATTATTATTATTATTTGTCTAACGTGTGCTCGTGCTCTCACAATCGTCATTCATTACGCCAGAAGGAAAAGTGGTGGTTGTGGACAAAGTTCGAGAAGAGAAACTTATTTTGGGATGTGATGTTCATCAATGACAATTGTCGGAGATTTTGAGGAAAATTAGTTCTATTTATTTCTGTATAACCTTGAAAGTATTCATCATTGGATTGGGTATATATATTTAGCTACCTCATAAAAGTCAACGCTCCCATAAAAATCATCTGTTGAGTTCATTCTTCCCTGTATGACATTATTAATTTGGAAAATACTATCCTGTACGTACGCCTGATGAAAAAAATTGATTTGTTCACATGCCGTTCCTATGATTTCTTATTATGATTGGAAAATGCAATTCAGTTCTCAGGAGAATAAGCCTTTGTAAGCTGAAAAAATTTGGATAGATATAAGGACTGGTACTACTACTGTAAAATATGGAATCCAAGAAACGGGCACTTTGTACCCAAAATGACTTGTCTAGATTAGTAGTAAAGTATAAAAATTACTTGGGTAAAATGTTTGAACTTTGCTTTTGCTTTATTTACTTCCGCCTCATTAACACACTTGTGTGCTCAAATAATACCTGTAGCACATCTTGTGTGGATGGCTGCTGCTTTGTTCTTCCATATTGCTGAATTTCTAACCATTGGTTGTGGATTTTATTTTTTGAAAAATGAACTATGAGCTGTGTATTTGTATGAAATGACCTAATAGTGTAACAATGGTTGTGTTGTTGTTAAACAATTAGTACACTCGTATTAATCGAATTAAAATTATTTAAAGTTGGTGACACTATCACGGTAACTAAAACTGGGCTAAGGGCACAATGTGATCCTATATCTTTTCCTATTGCTTCCTTTTCAAGTTTCAATGTATGTTACATGATTTTTCAAAAAAATCTGGAAACTGTATCTCACTCACATTATCAATTATTTTTGTTTTCTTACGGATATATAAATGAACACTGAAACTATATTAATTGTCCAAGACTACGTTCAATGTAGTAAAGTACATACATTGTAAAATTTGGTTTTGGGTGTAAAGTTTCAGTATTCATCATAACTCAGTACTCTTGTACATGACAGTTTTGCTTACAAACAATTTATATTTAATTGGATTTGAGGCAATCATTTTGATCAAACTCTTTGTTGATATTGTAACTCCATTTATGATTATGGTCATGTATTAGTCTCAATTACTAAATTATATAGATAAGCCACAAGGAGGATTCGCAGAAATGGGAGTGTGGGAACTGACTTTTCTAATTGCTGGTCCAATATTCATAATTTGCCTATTTGTTGTCATGTGCTTCTTCTACAGTAAGTAAAAAATTTTTTTTATTAATTGTCTGCCATAGTACTAGGGGGAATAATGTATTTATGATACTGGTGAAAGTATTGCGTGCAACCGTTGTATTTACTACTACGACACTGTGTGTAAATTTGTATTGGTATTTTTGTTTCCTCGCAACTCCAGTGTGGCAAAAAAAGAACAGAGACAAGCAGTACCCCCATCAATTGAATCCTCTTCTGGAAAAGTATCTTGCCCATTGTGCTGACGCTGAAGCGAATGGTCCACGTCTCAAAGACATGATTGAAATGACAACCAGTGGTTCGGGCTCTGGTGAGTGAATCAAAATTTGTCCTATGCATATGAATATCTCAAAAATGTATCATTGGAATTTGGAATAAAAGCTAGTATCTACTTATGAGTGGATTACATGTGGCTTAAAAGTGTACATGATGCTATTGTTGTTTTCTAATGTTGATTGTATGACTCACAGGACTTCCACTACTTGTTCAGCGAAGCATTGCCAGACAAGTGCAATTAATCGAGGAAGTAGGTAAAGGTCGGTATGGAGAAGTCTGGCGTGGATTATGGAGAGGTGAAAATGTTGCTGTCAAAATCTTTTCGTCACGAGAAGAACGATCTTGGTTTCGAGAAGCTGAGATTTATCAGACTGTTATGCTCCGTCATGAGAATATCCTCGGGTTTGTAGCCGCTGATAATAAAGGTAATTAATGGATTTTGTGCTTTCTAGGGAAATATTAATATTGTACACATACAATAGTTTACTTCTTTTGAGTCACAATATTAAAGATTGTCACTTTTTTTAAAAAAAAATTTAGATAATGGGACCTGGACTCAGTTGTGGCTTGTCACAGATTATCATGAGAAAGGATCACTTTTTGATTATTTGAGCCGTTCTACCGTCGATCCTGTTCAAATGATAAGGATGGCACTCTCAAGTAAGCATGAAACACACGCACCAAAAGTGTTGCCAACAGTTAATATAGTACGTAATAGTATATAACACTGAATGTGTGTGTAACATAACATTTACTTTTCGGTTTTTTCAGTTGCAACTGGATTAGCCCATTTACACATGGAGATTCTAGGAACACAAGGAAAACCAGCCATTGCTCATCGAGATCTAAAGTCGAAGAATATTCTGGTCAAATATAATGGCACTTGTTGTATTGGTGACCTAGGCCTGGCTGTTCGACATGATACAGAATCGAATGAAGTTGATATTCCTATAAATAGTAGAGTTGGAACCAAACGTTACATGGCACCAGAGGTAAAGGCATTTTTAAATCTAATTTTGTGAAATATGAAATGCATAAAAATTTATAACGTTGCGTCAGTGATACTTGAGTGCTTTACTGTTGTATTTAGGTTCTAGATGAATCTATCAACAAAGATCATTTCGACTCCTTTAAGAGGGCTGATGTGTACGCAATGGGTCTAGTATTTTGGGAAGTAGCGAGACGGTGTAATGTTGGAGGTAATATTTATGTAATTATTTATTAATTTTTCAAAAGAAAAATGAAATTTCCTTATAAAACAAATGCATACTTGGCGAAGGTAGATAATATTTGTTATTTTGTGGCGTTTTAAAGTTAGTTGAAAGCCATATTCACATGCGTGAAAAATTCACCTCTTGCAGCAGCTCTTACATTTTTTTTATATTTATGTTATTTAGAATGCGGTCATGAAATCTATAGTATCTTTAGTCTTTTACTGTAACATGAGGGTTTTTAGTTTAGTGGTACTATAAATGGATGACATACTTGAAATAACTATTGTATGCTGTACAAATATGATGAAAGAACATTTACGACAAAATACTTGAATTGGAATTTGACAGTGGGTGATGGAAGCAATGTGCAACTTTTTGAGAAAAATATTTTCATTTTTTTTATTTTGAAATGTTATAGGAATCCATGACGAGTATCAGCTTCCCTTTTATGACATGGTTCCATCCGACCCTACAATCGAGGAAATGAGGAAAGTCGTTTGGTTAGATCAACAGCGCCCATCGATACCGAACAGATGGCAATCAGTAGAGGTGAGAAACATTATTAATGTAAGTGCAAATTGTGTTGAAGAGGAAGTTTTAATTGTAATCTTTTCTTTGTGAAGGCATTGAAGCTCATGTCAAAGCTGATGAAAGAGTGCTGGTACGTTTGATTTCATATTGTTTTTCGTTAGTGAAACACTACTAGTGATGACCACGTAAAGTGTAAATAGTAAATATTAATATGAATTGGACTGTGGATCCCCCGGAGTAATGAGAACATGTAATAAACGTTGTGGTCTATTATATTGCAGGTACCAAAATGCTGCAGCTCGACTGACTGCACTCCGTGTTAAAAAGAATCTTGGAAATTTTGTAGCATCAGACAGAAAATATGAAAAAGTGGAACTGTAGCACTTTTTTAGAAATTTTGACTGTAGCTTTTAGTTTTTCTTCTTCTTTTTTTTGGTACAATCAAGATGAATATATTTTGAAGAGTTAGTGCATCCTGCATGACATCAACTTTCTCTACGACTAGGAGACACTCAAATATAACGTCAGCTGCATGCATTTACACTGTTACTCCTACTTGTGAACACGAAAAAAGTACTGATGATGAGTGGCAGACCAGTTTTTTCACTGAAATTTTGTGCTGGGTTGTTTTTTTAGTTGAGAGAAATTTTCTCATGTCAAAAATATGTTGTATTACTTTTTGTGTTTTAAAATTTTTCAATAACGTCTACTCAAAGCTCTCGTTGATACCGTAATAATTATATACAATAATACAATGTTCATATATTACAATACTTAAAGACTTAAGGCTTTATTATGTATGAAATTTATATCAAATTTATGTTAAAACAAGTTGTTGTACATGTAGAAATATAGGTATGCTAAGTCAGTGCCAATGAGCAATTTTAACTCAACCAGGGCAAGCAGTATGAACGTATATATACGTCTCTTTGGTTTTAATATAAAAATTTAGTCTCAACGAACGCACGATTATCTCATTCAAATGCATTAATAATTAATTGTAGTTGAAAATGATTTTTAAAGAAAATTAGTCTAAGGAAATATAAAAAAAATTTGCGTCCATATTTATTGTGTATGATTTGGATTAATGTATGAAAGACAGCATTCATGATTGTCGCATACAAAGTAAAATGTTTTGAAAAGATCTTGTCGAGGAAGCATGTTAGAACCTTTCCTGGAAAATGTCAAGTTATCGTAAAAGAATGCGCATCATTATATATTTTTTAAGTAAAACTGGTATAGGTTACAAATTATTCTTAAATGAATCCTTTCACCTTGTATTTACATACAACATGCTGACTTTTAAAAGAAAGATTCCAAAGATTGTCATCAGACGCACTTCGCAGCTAGATAAAACTGTTTTAAAACGTATGAATGTGTTCCTAATCAAAATACCATATCTTCAAAAGTTTTTAATCTTTCTTCGCTTAATTATTAATGTAAGGTTTTATTTTAACAAAACTTTTTTGTTCAATGTGTGCGAGCTACAAGGATAAATGTTATCCATACCAATGTTATAAAGTTGTTGAATCTGTTTGTCTTACTTAAGTACTCATTAGTGCATATTATTATATGGATATGTGAGGAATAAAAAAAATGAAAGTGATGAACAAACAAAATTCTTGTAACTTGTATTTTTTGTGGAAATTTATTAGGTTTAAGTAGTGCATAAATTAGAGCTTTACGAAACGTGAACAATGTATAAATGTTTTCGAAACATTAAAAAAATTGTGACGGCATTGCATTGGTACATACATTAATCAAGGTGAAAAATCCATCACCATTAATAATAATATTATCCATAATCATTAAGGTAGAAGCTATAGGGAAAAATAAAAACGGAGCGTTAAAAATTTTAAAGGTAAGTACGTAACAAAAGTAATTTTATCACGATAATATTTGATTCAATAGTTTATGTCAAATCAGTTTTCTAGGTAGCCTCTTTGGTAACTAACTCATTATTAAGCTCGACCCAGAAAGTTTTTAAAAATATTCAGGCCGTTTTGTGTCATGACCTTTGGAGAACAAAATTATATTCTATTTCTAGTGTCCTGTTAAATAATAAATTAATATATTATAGTCTCTTGACGGATGAATTTACTGCGATGACCCTGTCATGGCATTGTAACCTCGGAGAAGTGGACTACGGGTTACCCGCTTGCCGATTGTTTCAACATGAAACCCTATTTCCAAAATCTTTTCATGATCAACAATTTTACGACCATCAAAAAGAAATGCAGGTTTCAACATCATATCATAAATTTGCTGGTAGTCAAGTCCCTGTTAATATCCAAAGACGTGATTTGTTAATGTTAGCATATGCAGTAAGTATGGTGTGGAGTTTTTTTTAAAAAACAAACAAACTTACAACAAATTCATCCCATTCTGTACAAATGACAAGAGCATGAGCACCGGCTGCTGTTTCGTATGGATCGTCATGAATTGTCACGAGATTCCGAACCATGTCCGCGTCTTCGGTCATGTTGGTCAAATCTAGAATGATTTGTTTGTGTTCCACCTTTTGAAAGGAATAAAATAATAATTGTCACAAACGTAAATAAACAGTGCAGTACTACGTTAAGTATATAGAGAGACAACAATTGTTCAGTAAACAAATATTACCTTGGGATCGTAAATGTGCAAATGAGCTCCTTCGTCAAGTAGATATTTACAAACGTAAATTGCTGGTGATTCTCTAGTATCTCCAGTATTCTTTTTGAAAGCAAATCCAAGAATAGCAATATTCTTGTCAGTGACTGTATTGAAGAGACGTTCCACAATGCGAGCAGCGAATCGGGATTTTTGGTACTCATTCATGTCAATTACCTGTAAAATACCATGTGAATGAGAAATTAAAAAATCACAAGGGCATAACGAAGGAGGAATTATTTAAGTACAACAAAATTCTTACTTACTTTTTGCCAATAGGATGCCACTTCCGTAAGTTTCAAACATTCGCTAATGTACACCAAGTTGAGCAAATCTAAAATATATACATAATACAAAAGTATAAGTAAGTTTGTACGTTAGACACAAGTTGTGAGAGAATTTTTAAAACTATCATTTACTACATCTGATTACGTTATTACCTTTTTGAAAGCAACTACCACCAAAACCTACAGAAGCTTGTAAAAATTTTGAGCCTATTCTGGAATCCATTCCAATAGCTTGAGCCACCTCAGACACGTCAGCTCCTGTAGTTTCGCAGATGGCTGATATGGCATTAATACTTGAAATACGTTGAGCAAGAAATGCGTTGGCGACCTATAACAGTATATATTAAATTGAATTCATGTCCAATTGTTATTATTCGACAATGTACATAACTTGCTCCTCTATTTGTGTGTGTCTAACCAATTTGGACAGCTCGGAAGACCATGTGTTTGTAGTAATGATCTTTGCCCTAGGAATCCAACGTTCATAAATTTTACAAAGCTCTTCTATTGCCTCAAATCCAGCATCTGACTGTTCTCCACCAATTAAAACTCTATCTGGATTGAGCAAGTCATTAATTGCGGTTCCCTCTGCCAAAAATTCAGGATTGGACAATACCTGTGATGACATACAAATTTTATTTTTGAAAAAAATGTCATTTGTCTTGATTTATTACATCTCAATCACTTGACTATTTTCCAACCAACCTGAAATTCCACAACACCGGGTCGAGTATTTGCTTTTAATATATTTATAATGCTGTCAGCAGCATGAACCGGGACCGTACTTTTCTCCACCACAATTTTTCTTCCTGTACTAACTGAAGCTATTTTCCTTGCACAGGCTTCTACAAATTTGAGATCAGCAGCTCTTCCCTACACCAAATAATGAAAACTTGTAATTTCACGAGTATCAAACATTTCATTACATATTTATTTACATTTTAATATTATACGGACCTTTCCAATTCCAAATGTTTTTGTTGGAGTGTTGACAGAAATAAAAATCAGATCTGCTTCAATGAGAGCTGGATCCATGTCAGTAGTAAAAAATAAATTTTTCCCTCGACGATCCTTTACAATGTCGTCCAAGCCAGGCTATAAGAATAAATTAATTGGATGATGATCCAAGTTAGATCCTGATATGTGTATATGTTATATGTATATGTTATATATGTCATATTATAAAATACTACCTCATAAATGGGCAACTTTGGAGAATTCCATTGATCAATTCTTTCTTTACTTCTGTCACATACAGTGATTTGTAAATCTTGACATTTGTATGCCAACACACTACACGTGGGTCCTCCAACGTAACCGGCTCCAATACAACAAATTTTTTTGACGACCATCGTCCTATCTGTGGTAGTGTTGTTATTAAGACTTTTCAATTACTATGAAGAAGAAAGAAATATTTGGAAGTGCAGTGTGATATTTATATAGCTGCTGTGAGGGAGCCTGTAAAAATGTACAACAAACGAAACTTGACGTCAAACAAATGTGTGTCAGACGGAAACATCTAATCAGTAGTATGTAGCTAAAAGACTTAATTTTATCTCGTACTAAATATATATACGCGTACACACATAAGTACGTAAATAATAAATCATAAATACTTACTTTACTTGTGGTGATGACGAACCTACTTACCCATTGTTGAGAATGCAATTCTTACGGCACACTCACTCCAACATTGTTTATCAGCTTTGCGTCAAACAAAAGGGGCTTTGACAGGGCTTTGATTCGCGCGGTTCAATTTGGCAACAGGTCAATTTGACGATATCACTAGTCATTTAATAAATGAAAATGTCGATTATTTGTCAAAAATTGTCTCATTTTTACATTTTGAATCCACTTAAGAAACATATTTAATTCATGTGAGCATTAAATGTCCGCAAAATCCTTTGCAAAATAATTTCTGCATAAAGTATTGCGCCTTTGTTGGTCATGTGACAGCATGATAAGTTTTTTGAGTGTCTCGAATGTTCTCATGTAGTTAATTGAATTCAATGAATTGGCCTTGATTGCTGTAGCCTCAGTCACTTGAGTTAACTACCTAGTTGAGACAAGACCTGGAATCTACCTCCTCTGTGATATTGTCGTAATTCTACTTTTAATTATAGTCCATAACGAGAACAATTCATTTTTGTGCTCTCAATAAGTCACAAATCTTCCCAAATGGCATCAGAGAAACGATTGTTTAGTCTGAAAGAAGTTGCTGAACACACGGATAAGAAGTCTACATGGATCATCATCCATGACAATGTGTATGACGTAACAAAATTTCTAGAAGAAGTGAGTACACATAATACTAGTTATGCAACATTTTTCCTTTTAATTATGCAACATTTTTCCTTCTAATTATGCACATGATTAAAGTTGTTTGATTTCAAAATTAACTTCCGTCTCTTCTTTTTAATTGACAGCATCCAGGTACTTAAC
>WJFB01003794.1:0-11959 GCA_009870185.1 Pygmarrhopalites habei | reverse complement strand
AGGAAATTTCATATTCAGAAGGTAGTCTTCTAATTTACTGTCTGACACTGTGCAGGAAAGACAACGACATTTAAAATGCTTACTGGAGATATCCCCGTTTCCGAAGGAGATGCTTATTTATACGCTGCAAGTGTCCGGAAAAATATCAAAAAAGTTCACGAAAACCTTGGTTACTGTCCACAGGTAAATTTCACGTTCACCAGTGTTTTATTCGTTAGTGGATTGATTTATTTGACCGCGATTCGCTGATCAAATGTTTTTTTTTTCAGTTTGATGCCATTATTGAGGAAATGACTGGACGAGAAACAATTCGCTTGTTCGCCAGACTTAGAGGAATAAAAGAGAAAGAGATTGACTACCTCGCTGATAAACTTGCCAGTGAGCTGTTATTCACAAACTATATTGACAAAATTGTCAAAGGTTACAGGTAAAATGTTCATTGGATGGCTGAGCTAAAATTTTTCATACTTTCCTTGACACTGTCAAGTTGACAGTTTACATGGTTTTAATTTAATGTTCGAATTTTATTTGGCAGTGGTGGTAACAAAAGAAAATTGTCAACGGCATTGGCCTTAGTTGGGAACCCTCCAATTGTATTCCTTGGTAAATATTTATGAGTAACAATTTTGTGCATAATAAAAGCATTTCAATTATTTAGACATTTTAATCACCTTGAATTTTTTGTAATTTTCTAGACGAGCCTACGGTGAGCACAATGGGACATCATGAAAATAAATAAATGCAAAGTGTCCGAATTGCTTTATTATGTGTATTACAATTTACAAACCTTTCTTTGTTATTTAGACTGGGATGGACCCCGTAGCTCGACGTCATTTGTGGAACGCTATTACCCGGGTTCGAGAAGCCGGAACGTCCGTCATACTAACCTCACACAGGTAATATTCAGTCAATAAATTGTTTCAGAAAATCTTGTTTTTTAAATTAGGTGTTAGGTGTACTAAAGTAAAACTGCTTAATTTATTTTAATTAGCATGGAAGAATGCGAGGCCCTTTGTTCGTCCATTGCTATAATGGTCAACGGTCGATTCCGTTGTCTGGGATCACCCCAGCATTTAAAATCAAAATTTGGAGAGGGTTATACTTTAATTGCTCAAATTGCACCAAAATCCCTGGATGGTGATGAACCATTCACAAGGGCCAAGCAGGTGAGGGGATACTCACACATTACTAGGACACTGTCTTTCATTTACTTTTACATGGATGGTATATTTTTGTTATTTTGTGACAATAGGAACTTGGCAGACGAAGAAGCAGTTCTATGAAGATTAGAAGGGCATCCGGGAATTCCATGGGAGCTCATAGATGGGAAACAGACTTGGATGACCTTCGATCTTTTGTAGAAGAAGCTTTTCCTGGTAAGAATCTTTTGAATTTGGTCTATTCAATTTTATTTAAGTCATCAAAATTGGGTTACGAAACGAAGCCTTACTTCATGAATTTCCTCTGTGTCAGGTTGTGTGCTGAAAGATATTCATCCAGGATTTGTACATTATCACGTCGCGGGGAATGAGAATGTGACATGGGGTCAAATGTTCAAAACGATGGAGATTGCTAAGCACAAGTTTAATCTTGAAGCCTACTCTGTGGGTCAAACAACTTTAGAGGCTGTATTCCTTAACTTTTCAAGGGCTCAAATTAATGTAGACACTTGATGACACTATGTCATCTAATTTTTGAAAAAAAGATTAATTATTATACTAAATGTAGGAAAACTGTACGATATATTGGTAATCTGCGATACGTTTGTTGAGGCCATATTGTAAAGTTTTTTTGTGTTTGTGTTTATGTATTGTATAAGTGTATCTTTATTATTATTATTATTAATTATTATATAGTTTTTAATACGAAAGTTGAAAAACCGTTATCTTTGTCAAACGTTGGCTCTCTCATTGCTCTTTATTATTATTTCATGCAATTGTGTCCTGCACAATTTGTGTGTTTTACGATTCTACGACTAATGAAAGAACAAAAAAAGTTTTTTCTTATTTCTTTGTTACAATTTGCAGAGTTAAAGTCTGCATAAATTTTCATCGTGTTGAAACTTTTCTCCGCTGTTACGTAATAAAAAAATGATCATAATAAATTACGTTTCAAAAATGTTTTGTATATACACTTGTCAAATGAACTTTTTCCTTTATAGAGTGGCATTTATTTCACTTAAACCAAACTGTTGTCATGCTTAAAGCAATGTTGAATTGATTCAATGTTGAATAAAACATGAGTCTAGGTTTCATTTTTGGCAACAGTTATCAAAATTAAATTAAATTAATTTAATTTTGGTCATAAAATTTTTATGATTGTGACATCCAAAGAGTATTTACTTAAGTGACATCTGACCTTTTCCGGACTGTTTTAAATAATTATCATGGATTCTGACGAAATAATTCGGCCACATGTGGCAAAGAAACGTTTATCGGACAAGCAAAAGCATTCAGAATATGACCATAATTCTCATCCAACAAATTCAAAACGGCTGTCAGATGGAAAACCTGTGAAGAGAGTCTCAATGGACATCCACAGAAATCATAATCTGCATCATGCCCTGCTCAATCACCCAGATTTGAGACAAAGAGGCAGGTTTTCTTAAAAGAACTTTACTACAATGAAATTAGTGCATAATTTGACAAAAACATTGCCCTTTTTTTCATTATGTTGTATATCTATTATCGTGTAGGACTTGCAGAGAGAAATACTTTGAGACGAGTGAGTACAAATGCTAATTTAATGGCGTCCAAATTCCACAGGAGAAAGCGAAAACGGAATATAGCCAAAAAAGGTATCAAAAAATTTCAAGGGAGAAAGAAGACTAAACGATTAAGTCGACGAAGTTCCGATTTATCTGAAGACGAGACAGAAGACTTTGAAGAGGTCCGTTTTGATGATGCTGAAGGGCTCATAATTCATGTTCCAGATAACTATGTGTCAATCAAAGAGTACTGGGAAAAGACTCGGAAGGGTCGGCCATTCAGTGCCAGTTTTAATGGAGGTTACGTGTATTCTGAGTCAATTCATCCGTATGAACATCCCAAGAAGAAAAAATGTGCCATTTTATAGGCAACTTTGAGTTTCTACAATACAATTCTTATTTGGTATGTTAATTTTGAGTTGTGTGAATAATATCCAGTTTCGTTAGACATTTCCTTGTAGACAATTAGTAGCAATGTTGGCGAGTTGTTTCAATCAATTTTTCTGAAACTTGATAGACTCTGAGCAAAAAATAAATCGTAATTGTTGTTATGGCCACCCAATTAGTTCAATTTCGTGCGTAACTCAACAGTTTTCCAATCTCGAAGGCTACACCAAGGCAAGGCCACGGCAACACAATCTATGAATCACTGAAAATATCACTGAACAAATCCAAAGAGTACTTGTCTAGTAGATAAGTACTCTTTGGACGAATGAGCAAAACCTTGAAAAACTTCAATTGGAATCACATGAATAGTCGACCCAAAAAGGTCATAGGTGACAATTAGATTGGGGATATTTTTGACTGGTCAATCAGGAATATAATGTGTAAAAATTCAAAATCCAAAACAAATAAGACAAAGAATACAACCACTGACTCTTCGAGTAGTAGTAGTAGCGATGACAAATCGAAAAAGACTCAACCCAACGTCCTGAGTCGGAAGAAACCCCCTTCGACACTCAATAATAATAAGGCAGGACCAGGATCTGCCAAGCAACCACCTCCGAAAAATGAACATAAACATCACAAAGACAAAAAATGGTGCGTGTGTTTCAAGAAAAAACACAAGAAAAAATTTCTCGAGAGTATTCGGAGGACTAGTGAAGAAGAGGAGGAGGAGCCAGAGGAAGACGCTGATGACCCAAAACGACCTCAAGTCAAAAAAGTTCCTCCTAAACCAAAACAAGCAGCAGCAACAACAACAACAACAGCAACAACACCATCGACAACAACAACGTCGACCACAAATAAAGTTCAAAAACCTTCACCTACGGGTGAACCTGTGTCGGCACCAAAACCCGGTGTCCATAAAGGTCATAATGCCGTTCATAAAAATAAAAAATAATTTTTCCCAACTTTTTTTTGTTTTCTCATCAAATTTAAATTTCCAATATTTGTTCATGTTTGATATAAAATGCATTTTAATATAATGAACGTGAGTGAGTGAGTGTGTAGCACAGTAATGTACAAATAGCTTTATTATTTTTTTTGTTGGGATAAATTCCACACTTTTTTCCATAAATACATATTAAATTATTGGCTTGAGTATTTGTGACAAAGAATACTTTTTCAAAATTAATATTACATAATAATTATTAACTGTTTCATGAACGGTCCGCGTAACGAAAAATCCTTGTTTGTAAAATGTATTTGCTGTCGAAAAATGTCCCCTCTGTTTTTGTTGTACCCAGTGACCCTCCTTTAAAGTTGGACCAGCCATTCAATTACTTTTTTAAAATAAATAAACCCCCTATAAAATTTCATTACGAGTAGCATACAATTTACTTGGGCAGAGTAAGTTCTACTTCTCTTTCCCTATTTCTATGTACTATAAGTTCAACAGCCGACTCTGAGAAAGATTTTACAATAATTAAATTCTTTCTTGGACAAAACAAATTTTGAAATAGATTTTTCTCAAAAGTTACAGAACAAATGTGTGTGTGTGTCATGGGTTTTTGATATGAAAGGGTTTTTATGAACTGGTCTCTGTCTTTGTGCTGTCCTCCTTCTTTTCCTTCTTTGCCTTCTTATTTGTCTTGGGTTTCTGGATGGGTAATTTTAATTTGATCATGGACCCTTGAGCCGTCCTCATCAGATTGACTCTCAAATTACCCGACCTCAAAAGTTTGACCACTTCCATGGAGATGTGAGCAGCCATTTTCGTTTGGAATCGATCTTGAGCAGCTGGATGGTTTGGTCCTGGACCATTTGGTCCAGGGGGTCCATCAAAACTGGGACGAGTACCCTTGGTTGACCCCTTCCTCTTCTTCTCACTCCCCTTCACTTTGGGGATGGAAATCTCTACGTCTTGACCGTAGGCTCGGTCCAGGGTGAATCTTTGGAGGAAAACGACGCCATGTCGTTCCTATTGGAAAACCAAATGAAAAAATAGTAGAGCCGAAAAAATTAACATTTTCTCCTTTACTGGTGAAAATTGACCAATTATTTTACCATGAGAATCATTTCAGCTTCAAGTTCAGGAATTGTGGCTTTGATTCCACGTTCTTTGGGCTCAGCAGAATCATTCACATAGACATGGATGGGACCCACCAAAAGTCTGGCAGTTATCATGGCACTTCCTGTAACACACGTCATAAATTGTAATATGATTATTATTCTTGCATATAAAAATTACACACTACAAGAAATGAATGTGTACTTACTAGCATCCACACTCACAGCTACATCACTAGATCTTCTCATTTTGCTCAGTCCAGCCAACATTGCGTTTGGTTTTGCTGGACTAAAAAAATATTAAAATTAGTTTCAAAAAGAAAATAATCCTCATATTGGTTTAATGTAAAGGTCAATCACATTGCTGGGGGTCCTCCTTGAGGGTAGTAACCACCTGTAGAAAAATTTAGTCCCTTTTTTAAAAAAAATGTCTGACTAAATAAGTTTTGAAGGGATTATGGACGGAATATTTACCAGGGGGTCGTCCACCTCCATGTGGATGAGTTCCAGGTTCAGCATCAACGTTGTAACTCACATCCATGTCAGGGTCATCCCTTTGTTCCGCATCATCATCGTCATCATCATCATCATCTTCAGAAGATTTGGATGAAGTATTTTTGGTAGCAGTGGTTGTTTTGACTTTCTCCGTCTTTTCTGGTTTGACCTTTGACCCTCCACTGTACTTTGCCTTGGCTTTTGTATTCTTGTTCTGATAACGCTGAATCAAAGAATCAACATTGGATGATTTCCCTTCAGTCACCTTCTGATTGGCACTAGCTCCATTCTCATCATCCTCATCCTCCTCCACCGTGTCATCTTTCTTTGTTTTCTTCTGCTATGTACAATTTCAACTGAATGAAATACAACTGGCTACATTTTCCCAGTGTTCAGTGTGCGTGTGTGCAGGTGTGAGTGTGTGTGTCAATTTCTTTTAAAAAATAAAAAAACTCACCTTCAAATTTCCAATGGCAGTCCCTGTATTGGCACTGGGTGTTTTGGCATGATCATCCTCATCGTCAATCTCCTCTTCAGGTAAATATTCATCACTCCGAGCTCGGATAAATGGTCCTTCTTCGGATGACCCGCCTTGTTCTTGTTCGTCAGCAGTTGCATTGCTAGGGACCACAACTTCGGAACTCTCTGGTACTGGAGTTGTTTCTTTAAAAAGAAATTAATTCATCAAAAATACAGCCTTTACACCCACACACACTCTCTCTTTTTTTACCTTGAACATCCTCATTACTCAAAGGTCCTTTACTAATTTTCCCAGCTCCTCTAAAACTTTGTCTCTCTGACCCCGTCGCATCAGCAACAGCCACATTTCCATCACTCACAGCTGGTCGTCCACCCTCAGGGAACCTTGACACTTCAACATTTTCCACAGGATTTGACCTCCCTGTCTTCTTCTTCTTCAAACTGTCCCTCAAAGGGAGCATGGGTTGTTGTGACAAGGGAATATTCACATTCCCTCCACGATAAAGGGCTGCTCCAGGTCGTCGGAAAGGTCTTTCATAAAAAACGAAAATCATGAATTTTTTGTTATTAAAGACAAATTATTTCTATTAACAATATAATTGTCTTACCTCCTTTGAAGGTATCCTGGGACACGGACAGGGCCAGCAGGGGTGGGTCGAATGACCACTTTCATAGGATCCATTTCTTTCTTTGCAAAATCCAACTCGAGTCTCCTAATAAGGTCATCCACAACCCGATTGTAAATCTCGACAACACCATTCGGAGCCAAAATTGGGAGTTTGGCTGGAAGGGTTTGAGTGTCATAAGAGGAATCATGGACGATTTGAGGGATGGGGTCATCATAACTTGTTGGACCATTGTGACTGGCACTGTTGGATGCTCCAGGGAGAACACTGGCCAAAGCACTGAAGGGTGAAGGTCGACTTGCTGTTGGAGGTTGTTTAGGGTAACTACTGGGTCGGTTCACACTCCCACTCCCCCAACCACCAACTGTTCAGCAAACAAAAAAAAATTCTTTTGGACAAAAAATAAATTACACACACACACAGTCTCTCTCTCTCTCTCTGTGTGTACTGCAAATGCAGTCTGTGGGGAGAATCCAGTTTTTTAACAGCCAAGGTACATCATTTAAATTTATGACCCTCCAAATATTTGTCATCAATTAAAAGAGAGAAGAAATAAAAAATTTTTTAAATATTTTTTCTTACTGGGTGGTGATGGGTATTGTCCATAAGTTGCGCCTATGGTCAGGCCTAATATTAGGCAGAGGAATTTCATCCTTTTTGAGTTAAAACCTTTCGATTTGGATGGGTCCTTCTGTCTCCCGTTTTTTTCCTTGTGTAATTACGACTACTACAAATTTATTATTATTATGATTTTTTTTGTGATGAGGGAAAGATTCCTGGATCCCGATTAACTCTCTCTCTCTCTCCCTGGCTCAGTAATGATGATGATGAGAGAGGACAACAACACACAAAAAAATAGAGTTTGGACAGACCGTTGAGCCTCTCAAGTTTTTCCCTATAAACTGAGAGCTCTCCTCCTCTTCTTGTTCGTTGTCTTTCTGAAAACAAGTTTGGGGAAGGCTGTTGAACCGGGAACTTTGTCACGCACACACACAATCCTCTCCCTTTAATCTCTCTCCCTTTAACATCCAACAAGGAGAAGAAGGAGAAGGAGAGGAGGATGAGGATTGAGCGAGATCTTGAAGACATCTCAAAAACCCCCCGAAGAATAAAATGCTTGACCTTAACTCTTTTTTTTATGCATTCGGACAATAATCTGCGAGAGCAGAGTTGTGGAGGCTGGTGGTAGTGGTGGTGGTAATGGTGGTGGTTGTGGCCGTTGTCGACTAGTCCTGTAATCATATCTTGATCCTCTCTGCCATTTAATCCTTTGCCCCTATACAGCACAAGTCTTCTTTGTCCTATGTACAATTTGAACCACCAACCCAGACGGTGGGTAATGTAGAATTTATCATATCAATACCCCTCTCTTTTTTCTCTCCCCGTGTGTATGTGTGTGTGTACCTCCTACTCGAGCTTATACAATTATTATAGGTGTGTGTGTGTTTTAAATGAACAACAACTTTGTTGAGCTCGTATTTGTCCACCCTTTGTTTTCTTCATATGGGCGAGAACTGGGGGGATGATCATGATCTTCAGGATAGATGAGAGAGTGAGTTGTGTGTGTGTGTCGTCATTGCAGACCACATTCTGTCATTTTCTTAGTTATTGTTCTTTTGCCTTTTCATCACGCTAATCAAATTTGCAATCCAACAACACAAGACACACACACATGTGTGTGTGTTGTGTTGTTTTTTCAGACAACACACACCAGTCAGCTACTAGAGATAACTGTTATTCATACCCTCCATTCATCCACGATTCATCCTCAGTCACTGAGTACACACTAAATGTACATGGTGGAAAGATGAATTGAAATATTTTATCATAATTATTATTGTGTAGGGTGATATGGGTATGTGGTCCATTTTTTACAGAGCAGAAAAACAAAAGAACACAATGACAATCCGTTCTTGGGTTATTTCGGACTCTTGTGTGTGCGTGTGTGTGTGTGTGTGTGGATCTTTGTGTGGAGTACCAGGTGAGGGGGATGGGGATGAACTTTGTAATTATAGTATTATTAAATTCAGTGTCTATGAGACTTTCGTGAGGGGTTGGAGGCGTTTTATGATTGTTGTGTATTGTAATAAAAATTTGGAAGTTTTGGCTTCTGACTAGACTATTCTTTCCCCTTTGGAAGAAAGGAGCCAACCTAAAACCTAATTATGTAGTTAGACTTTGTTGAACAACGTGCACAACTGTAACAACATAAAGACCCACAAATTGCAAATTGCTTAACGGAAGAGTAAGTTTTTTAATGTTCGTTTGTGTGTGTGTGTGTGTTTGGAGGGAGCAATTTACAGTAAAGACCGGCATGTTGTGTGTGTGCTACTGTTTCTCTTGAGAACAATAATAATAATTAGAGAAGATTAAGAGATTCTATATTAGGACAGGACGTCAAATTTTTGACATTAAGGTCAGGGACTCTATTGTGTTTCGTATAAATTGCAACCAAGAAATATTTCTCATGATCCACACACAAGGGTGTGTGGGTATGTGTAAAGAGTTGATGCATCATTTTGAGAAAAATATGAAGATGCATCTTCTCTCTCTCTCATTATCTTCGATGGATGATGACGATGACGCACACTGAAAAACTCAGGTGTATGGCGAGAATGAAAATTTTGATTAATCATCACACTTTTCGTCATAATTCAAATGAGCTTTATGGGTCAGAAGGTTAAGAGTGAGTGTGTGACTCAGTCAAAGTGATGCAGGAAATCAATCAATAATAATTACCCATCAAACACGGAAAAGAGACAAGTCATTTTTCACAAAAAGAATCTTGGCTTTTTCATTTAAATGCGCATTTTGAAACGACTTGGTTTTTATTTCTTGGGACGAAATTTATCATTTGTTGTTGAAACAACATTATTGTTATTACCCATGTAATATGGACAGTGTAAAGTTGAGGAGGAATTTGATGGCAACAACATTTTTATATTGTATTTTATTTTAACAGTATTTATTATCTTCGGACTGCTTTTTCTTACAACTTTTCTTTCTCTCTGACTCTTTCTTTGTTTTTTTGTGTCATTTGTTCTTCCTCCGGTTTTCAGGTTGACTGCTAAATAGTTATCGATCTTTTCATCTTCACAATTAATGAAATATTTAGACAGGACCAAAGATTTTAATGATGTAATTTTTTTTTAAATTTAAAAAAAACTAGTTGTTAACAAAATCTTTACTCGGACATTAAGTACTTCTTTGCTTGGTCATTTAAGAGCGACTAACACACATCCATTTCAATTGTCTGTATCAAACCAACCCTTCAAGATTTATCTGGGTATGTATAATTTAAGAGGTAACCAAATTCTATCCCCTCTAATTTCAAAATGACAACACAATCCAGTCAATAAAATCCTGTACCCCACAAACATTAACAATTTTCACCCCTCAAATATTTTTAGTTTTTCAAATATAATATAGAAAATACTAAGAGGATATTAGATTATTCCATTTCCGTCCACATTTATAAATTTCTCCATTAAAACTTTTACAACGAAAGGACAATAAATAATTTTTCAGTGACTTTAAATAACCTTAGCAGTACAACGTCCTGGCTTCTTTCACCATTTCTCATTCACACACAATTGGAGAGTTCAATATAAAATTCATATTTAAATATTTTAAATACAACATATATTTGATAATTAAAACGGGAAAGGCACTTTAACTTGTCTTTTTTTCTCTTCTTCTGGAAGAAAATTGCGAGCACAAATGAAGAATAGAAATTACACTCTATATTCTATTACTAGGTAAAACGGGCCCTTATCATCTGAGAAAAGTTGAGAATGCACTGTGTGCCCTTCCTTCTTGCACAGTATACCTGCATTTGACCTAGGCACTGAAATTATTCACCATCTTATCAATTAACTAAAAATAACTTGTATATTTTCTTGTACATATCCTTGTATAAAAAGGCAGTTATATATTACTACATTAATTTTTATTTTAATTATCAAGTCAAAATCCGTCGTCCATATTTTTCCGTTTTCATTGGCACCACTATGTAAGCATACACGTTTTTTCTACAGTTTTTTTGTGAAAAATAGGTAGGAGAGAAAACTGTTGAAATTCTACAAGACTTCTTTCTTCCACACACAAACTTGTCTAATTAATCATCTACAGTGAATAAACTCTGAACAATTACAAGCTCTTCGAACTTTATGTTTCAACTCTTGTTTTTTCCTCATCAAGAATCTACTAATAAACAACTAACAATTCTCTCACGATAATTGATTAACAATTTTATAATATATAGAACTCCAGAGTTGTCTCTTGTGTGTACATTACAATAACTTTATATATCTTGCAATAATTTACTCACATTTCCGTTAAATGTTTTTAACTATATTTGTTTTTTTAAAAAAGAAACTTAAGCTTCCAAGCCACGCCGTAAAATATAGTCAACTTTTTCTGAGCGTATAACGAAATAAGCTCTACAAAAAGCTTCAATACCCAGTCACAGCTAACCTTTTTATAATGTATACGTGTTTTTTTAAAAATAGAATAATGTAAATTTAAACTAAAGTAGAAAGCTCGATTGTTGGATGTTCCGAAATTCCTTGAACTAGGGCATGTTTCTTGGTTTTCTCCTTCTGCCAAATGAAGACATGATGGACCATAGCACAGCCACCAAAGAAAATGACGGCCATGACGGCTGCCGCCGTTATCGCTCCGATTAGAAGGGTCGGTGGAGAAAAGCTCAGGTAAGTGAAAGTATACAGAACAATGGCGCACAGGAATAATGGAATACTGAGAAAGAAACCCCCGATACTGATCCCTCTGGTAAGTGTCACTTTTTCGAGGAAACTTGTACTGCCCATTTGACCTGAAATTAGAAATTAAATCAATTAAATGATTGTACCACATAGCACCTGACATATACGGAAAGTTGCATGTCCATACCTGAGGCAGCAAAGAAATACTGAGCTGAGCAAACTAAAAGAACGCATAGATTTATGGACAAGGACATGGCAGTCAGACATAATGTGACCTCGTACAAAAGTCCCAAGTCACCACTTGCTAAAGAAACAACAACAAAAGGAGACATTAGGGAAGTTGCGCAAAATGTGATACACTTAACTTCTGCGATATATTAACACAATGCGATAGCATAAACCAAAAAGCAACGAAAAACAAACGTCCCATTCGGGCTCCCATAAACTACAGTGCAAAAATTGTACAATTTTTG
>WJFB01003792.1:0-11960 GCA_009870185.1 Pygmarrhopalites habei | reverse complement strand
CAACGCTAATAATTTTCAGAAACTCGTATGCTACACAGTGCTAAAAACTAGCACTGACTCGTATGCAAACACTTTGACATACTATATATTAGCATGCTAGTCCATACAAACACATACCAATCTGTTGCAAGTTTGGTATTGTTTTGCATGTGATATTAGTATGCTAATGATTAATATAAATTAATGCAAATCTATCTTACGGGTAATGTCGACCTCTTCCAGGATTTTTCTGTGCCAAGGAAGGGCAGAGTCAAACTTTTTGAGGAAAAGTCACGCTAAAAAATATAGACTTGGGAGATCACAATATACTGTAATAATGCTTGAGCAAAATAAAAAGAGGGATCAGAGTGCAAATTATTTCCTCCTTTTTAAAACATATTTTCGGATAATTTTTTGAAGTTGAAAGGCCTTTTCCACGGCACTTCAGTCAAATTTTAAGTGAAAATTTTCGGTTGGAGAGTCGAAGGGAAAATATTGCATATATTGTGGAGTCAATAGGATAGCGGGTGAATAATAGAGAGGGGGAAATTGTGATGCAAATTCATTGTTATCAAATGTTCCCGTGTCTCCACCGTCGCCCTGTACAAAGCCTAAAATCACATCTGACAGGGAGACACACGGGAGACAACCTGAGAGGGAAAGGGCTTTACATTCTATCTTGGAAAAAAGGAGTGAAAAGTAGAGTGAAAGCTGATTCAGAACATGGTCTCCATTTTTCACGCCACGTTTTCCATCACATCACATTGTTGCTCTCCTTCTTCTTTCCGTGTGCGAAAAATCCTAGACATGGCGACTGGGATGGTGTCAAAACTGTGGGATTTCCGGGGTGAGAGTTCAAGGACCGGGAACAAATTGTCCTCCAAAAAGTTGTTTGTTTGACTGGGACAAGAGTGTGACTTTTGATTGTGAGTGGTGTTGTTCAGACAACTAATGCCTCAATATATTCTAATCTGTCCATTGTTCTCATCCGTTTAGATATTCCACTCCCCCATGCCCTCCTTTCCCTCCCTTTCTCTGCGTGTGTGTGTGTGTGAGGGTGGCAGCTGCTCTTTTTAAGCACAACTAAAATTTGTACACACACACATCCTCCACTTTTTCCCAAGTTGTGTCGTCCAATGGCATTCCCTCCCCCTTTGTAAGGCACGGAGTGGAGGGAAAGTTGGGCTTAGCCGGTGTATGTGTGTGTCTTGCGACTGTCTTCACGTACATGGATGTAGATTTCAGAGTCAGTGGAGTGGAGTGGCTAGAAAAAGACCAAGAAAAAGTAGGAGAGAGGGATGTAGGGATGCCGTTCATATTTCACGATTTGGTGGCTGAAATTTTGTCACCTTATGCCGCCTTATGATAAATATTTATGAGATTTTTCGGGTTTCCTCTCCCCTCCCCCTACTTTCCATCTTTTCCACGGATCACCATCCTCCACGATCCTTCTCCCTCCGTGTGTGTGTGCGTGTGTGTGGAGTCTTCTATTTGGTTTTCCATATGAAATTCTCTCAGCCGCCCAACCAACCAACCAACCAAACCAAACAAACAAGCCTCCCTCTCCCTCCTTCCTCCTCCCCCTAGCAAGAATGGATAATTCTCCTCATCCTCCCTTCTACACTTTCATGCCCTAAATCTATTTATATTTTATTTGTTGACAATCGCACTTTCACTTTTCCCTCCTCTTCCAATTTTTTCCAAAGAGAAATTCTCCAGTCAAAGTTCATTAAATTTTTACTCCTGTTCCTGTCTTTGACACAAAACTCGTCGGAAAAGCGGCTTTAGCTTTTTCCCCTGGTCCCCGGACTCATTCAAAACACATCCGACTGGATCAAGCTCAATGGGAGTGGAGAAATGCGGAAATACATATGCATGTGTAGAAATGTCAGAAACTTTTATTCATAGATTTTGTGTATTTCCCGTGTACGTTGTTTTGAAGATAATTAAGTAGGAGAGAGTTGTATTTGTTTGTGGCCGCACGTGTCTCACTCGGCATGGAGAAAGTCATTTGACATTGCAAAAAATGGAGATGGTGTAATGTGGAGGAGAACATGATGTAGACTGTGTAGAGGGTGATGATGGGGTGTGGTGAATGTTCCTCGAATAATGAATAAAAACGAAAGCATAAAAAGAGGGGGAAAATGCATGAGTGCATGAATTGCAAGTGATGTTATGTAGAATTCATGGGATTTCCTCCTCTCCCGCCTCTCCCCCTCCTTTTTTGAGGGATCAGGTGTGGAATCCGTTACTTTGCTTTCTCCCCTCGACTTTCCTCAGATTCCCAGATTCCTCAGCCTCCCTCTCTCGTCTAGTCAAACACAGAAAAACAAGGAGGCACAGACGGAAGTGGAGTGTCTATGGACATCCATACATTTATGGATGTGCAGAATGAAATTTTTATGAGTCTTGATGGATCGGTGGTGGGGAGGGAGGAGGGGAAGGGAAGGAAATCTATTTTTCAACCCGACTCAACTTGGTCTCCACATTTGCTTCCTTTCTCCTTCTTCACAGACAATCCCATCTCCTCTTTCACTTCACCTGTCAACTCTTCATGTCAAGGTCCACACAATCCTTCTCATGATTCACTTTAATTATCAGTCAATTATTATAATCATGTTATTTCCCCCCTCATCCATCCCACTCCCACAAAACATCTGACTAGTTTAGAATGTATCTTTTTCTCAAATAAAATATACAGCAATGACTCGAGAGAGAATAAATCACATTAAGAGTGAAAGTGGGAGAAACGGGAAAAATCAAAAAGCCATGCCAAAATCTGCATTAAAATGCACACACAAAATTGTGCTGAGGAAGTGGAAAGAATAGAGAGAGAGAGAGAGGAAGAGGAAGAAGGGAAAGTGAGATTTGAAAGTAGGGGTGTTGGCGCAGCTGCGAGGGAAAGGGAAAGGAGAAAGGAGAGAGAGAAAGGAAGGAGCAGACACACGTACATACGTAGAATAATGGAGTATGTGAGGTATGGGATATATGGAGAGTGGCTGTGCTTTTTTTGAATTGGACTGGATTCTCGTGTAAAAATCTCATTTGTCTTCGCACAGTGTCTGATGAGTAATTTAGATATGGTTATGAGACGGAATTTGCAGAGATAGTCGATAGGGGAGGAGGGTTGCATGGCCATTTGGCATATATGAACATTTGGCTGGTAGGAGAGATACGCAGTACATGCATTTCATTATCCGTTACAAGGTAAACTTTCTCCCTTTACACCTATACCTGCTCCATGTACATCCACACACACAAGGGGAAATCCTATTGCATGTGTGAACATCATTACGTCACAACTTGCTAAAAATGTTCCTTCTACAAAAGTTGAGCGGAGGAAAGCACACACACACACATAAAGAGAGTTGTCACATGCATTTAAACCATTCCCCTCTCTCTCCCTTTTTTCTCCCGCGTCTCCCTCACCGCCGCTTGTTACTCATTTCGAGCGAATAATTAAATGTCAAAACAAACCTCACCTTATTCTCACGTCCCCCATCCGCACATTCCTTTGGTGGAGGTGAACAGTCAACAAATTTGTGGAGGGAAAAAGAAACGTCTCCGGAATCGAAGCCCCCTCCTCTGTCATAATTCAACACCAAATCCACTCCACACCTCACATTTCACATCCAACTTTCCCTTTCCCCCACTCACTCACTCCCATCTCAGTTGTCAAAATAATTCTTTGACACACACACACACGTACGGTGTACACACAATAATACTCCTCTGCCTATCCTCCCCGTCAACTCAACTTTTGACAAAGATGAACAAAAGAGATGGAAATTGTTTGTGATATGGAAAAATAGTTGCTAATAGTTAAAAAGGGACGGACTACAAAAGAGGAAGAAATGAGGACGGAAATGTAAATTTCAACAGAGGATTCCTAAAACCTGAAAAGCACTTCCAAATCAACTCTCTCTCTCTCTCTCTCTTCCCTGTTTTCTAGATAGCGAGGAAAGAGGAAAATAAATCTTTTCTCCATTGAATCCATACTAAATTTACTTGCTCCTTTCATTCTCTCCCCGTCCGTCCCCTCCCCACGCAGTATTTTTCAAGGAAGTGGGGGGGGGGGGGGGTGGAGGAGTGGGAAGGATAGTCGGGGAGTATTAAAGTCTTTTCAATCCGGCTGTCAATACAAAATCCCATCTCTTCTCCTTCTTTACTAACAAGTAGCAAATCAAAGGTATAATAACGCTCGGGTTTTTTTCCTCCTCCTCCTCCCTCTCTGTATTCCCCATGCATGCTTCCCTATATTTGACATCGTTATTTCTGCACAGAGAAAGAGCGGAAGAGCAGAGCGCTGAGTTTAGTTTTTAAAGTTAAAATAGAAAAAAGGAATGGGCTGCTCGTATGTACGACCACAGACACGAACGACGAACCATTGAAAACGGAAAGAGAGAGTCGAGATTTGTGAAGATTTTTTTAGCTTTTAAAGCATACACTGGCACGCACATTCCCTCCACTCTTCTCCTCTACTCTCTCTTCTCGGCTATAAAGCATTCATCACCTGTGTGTATCCCCAACTCTCTCTCCCCACTATAAAAAAGGAGAGTACTAGTAGAACCAGACACACACACACACAAAAGCAGAGAGAAAAGTCCATTGTTTTTTATATTGAAAGAAATTGTAGCAAATTTATTGCTTGCTCTTCTCTCTTTACTTTGAGTGTTGAAAGGTGTCGGCTTTTTTCCTCTTTCCCTTTTCCTTCTCCTATTATTCCTTTCTCTCTTTTTCTTCAGCAAAATTTACAACCCCCCAAAATTGCCAATTTTGGAATCTTTTCCAAAAAAAATTGCCTGACAGACAGACAGACAAATTTACATTGCAAAGACAATTTTTAATTAACAATTGCAAGGATTTTGCTCTCTTTGTTGCTTTGTCTGCTTAAACTTAAAAGACGAGAGGAGTGAAGTTAGATAGAAAACATTTTATTGTGACAGAGTCTTTTCCAGCAGAAGGAAGGACAAAGAGACACTCAGAGGCAGTTGCTCATAGGTCAATGTGGCCGTCAAGATAAATTTGGGCGACAATGGCAATAAAGATATTTGGGCTCTCCTTTTTTATGACGGCCATGGTGTGGTTTGGGAAGAATGGGTTCCAACGCCCCTTCCTTTCTTTCTCCTCGGAAAAGAAAAACGTTTGAGCCATTGCCCGTGTAGACGAGCGCACATTCAAAACTGTGTACACACAAGCAATGGGAGGAGGGGGGAAGATAATGGAGGAGATGGGGGGAATAAAGCTCAAGTATGAAAAATTAGAATTGCATGAAATTACTCTGGATATATCCCTATGATATACTCCCCCTCTCTCCTCGAGAGTGTCTATTGAAAGAAAGTGAAAATGTTTTCACAGAAATCATATTTTACCTTTTTTCCTCGGAGGGGGAGAGATACGAACAATAATATTCTCCTTCCACTCCTCCGTTCACATTCGAGTGAGGATTTAGCTGGATAGACAATTGTTTTCAGAGCTCCCCCTCCTATAGACATCATTATAGTCAATGACTGCTCTGCCTTTATGTCCACGGCCCTCCCGTCTCAAGACGAGGCCCAAACACAATAGTCTCCTCCATGCATGTATGTACATGAAGTGCAATGTAATGGGGAGGGAGACACTGACAAAATTCGGGTAGAGAAATCTCTCTTTCCCTCCTCCCATTTTTCTAAATGGTAATTGTCGCTCTTCCCCATTCTCCCTCCACTCTGTAAACATACACAACAAATGTCCCATTATATGAATGGCTGTAGAGGAGGAGGAAGGGGACTGTCTCTGTCCTCCTCTTGACATTGGACAGTTCGATGAGCTGCACCCTCTCCCTAGCTTTCCCCTGCTTTCCCGAGTCTTCAGAATTCAGTGCATCCAGGGGAAGGCGAGGCTGAGTGATCGTGAGTTGGATTCAATTTAACTTAACAAGGAAGACACACACACTCACTCTCCCTTCCCCGTTCCCCCACTCTCAGTTTATTTTTCTATTTATAGGGATGCGGGGGGAGGGGCGGGGAGGGTGGAAATAACATTTATATTTCCATGTCTTGTGGCTACATGACCAAATACAATATGCCAATCCTCCTCTATGGAAAATCTCCATGATCGCCTATAAGCGGATTACATGACACACTTTCGGCTTTCAATCAACCCACCAGCCAAAAACCTCCACTTCCACCGCTTCATCCACCCGTCCAATCTCTCAGAATTGACTATGCATCATTCAATGATCGGAAAACTTTACATTTTTCTCCCCACACAAAATCAACAAAATCCAGAAGGGGAAAAGTTCCCGAAGGGATGAGGAAAAACAACTCTGGTCAATTCCCTCCCTCTCTACTCCTCATAAAGTAAAGCACACAGTAAAGCATAAAATTGTCCTTTGACTTTAAAATGGTTGTTAAAGGAACCTTATATCCTAATATTCCCCGCCACATTTACAATCCACATGACGGGAGAATGAATGTAATTTATGACACAACTTTGTCCCCTCCTCCTAATAAATACAATTTTTGGCCTGGATTCTGCCCTTATCTCTTTTCTCCCTGGTCCTTGTTGTTGTCGTTGTTGTTGTTGTGGCGGCAGTAGCAGGATTTTGCATTATGAGACAATGGAAATTTGGAAATCATAAGCTGCAAGCCTGGCCCTGTTTTTTGGCCAGAATGAAAGAATGGCTCACCACAGACCCGAACCACGAAACGCCCCATTTTCCTGGATGATACAGGAAACTGGAAGATAGGGAGGAGGCGGGTGTTTGGACTGGCCAGGGTTGAGTAGTCCACCAAAAAATATGACTTGTCATAATTCAAGAGGGAATCTTGTCTTAGCCAAGCCAACCAAACCAATTTCATTAGTCAAGTGCATTACTTTTACTCCTTTGAGTCCAAGTGGACGAAATGAGCTCCACTTTCTCCCACTCCACACACACACAACAAAGACCATGTAAGACTCTCTCTCTCTTCTGCTATGATGGAGTCAGTGGAGAAAGACCGAGAAAAAATATGTACACCAAGAGAAAAAAATTCTGAGAAGGAAGATAAGAGATTATGCTTTACGAAATCCGACCCGTTTCCTTGCATGTTTTGTTGACGCAAGTGGCTGTTTGCATGTAAAACATTGAAGAGAGAGAAGACTCCACACACACACACGAGAGAGAGAGAGAATAGGAATGAACAAGATTGAACATTGAGTCATTGAGCTGCGCAATAAACAAATTTATGTACACACAAAGGGAGAGAGGAGAGAATGTGTTCACAGACTACGAAACAAGACATTGCGAGGGAGCAAAAGAAAAAAGATGTCGTTTCCGTGGGGGAAATGAAGATTTAGATGGAAATGAGACATGAAGTCATGTCAAAAAATCTTCAACAGGATGACTGATGAACTTTATGTCCGATTTGTAGCTTTTCTGGTCATGAGCCCCTCTCTTCCTTTCTCTTCTCCTCAATCTCACTTTCACTTGTTCTTTTCCCCCTCCCTCTCTGCTTGACTCTAAGGATCTTTTTTATTCCTCTGAGAGCTCACGCAACCCCTTCTTCTCTCCGAGAAAAGACTTTTGAAGTTGGCAGTTGTAGGAATGTAATCATCCGGGCACAAACTCCTCTTCTGTCTTTTTATGTTTATTTCCATGCACCATTCCTCCATTGCAAAGTCCCCCCGTTGCAAAAGATTGTGCAACAAACTAATTATTGTGTACAATGTCATATGTGGATCGTCGGATTTGGTTCATGTCGGACAAAAAAAGTAAATAAGTCTGAATGACAGTGGGACGGAGGGAGGGAGAGGGTCGCAGTATGGCGAAATGTGAAAGGAAATAGATTAAAGGGAAAGCGGGGAGTTGAGGGAGAAAGGGAGAGGATAATAGAAATAAAAGTGAAAACGAGGACTGGAATGGGCTTGACTTTAAGCTTTTTTAGCTGACTACAGTGGAGTGGAGGAGGGGGACTCGTGAAATAGGGGTGGCGGAGGATATTAAGAGGTAAATTTGAGACTTGGAACGGGCCCACTTGGTGGGTGACCATACACGGAGAACCCGATCTCGGAGACACAGCGAAAGCCTCTCGCTGTGTTCGCCAGGAGGAGGAAATATGGAGGCTGGGAGAGAAATTGGCATAATACCTATAAAAATCCGCCCATTGCTCCACTTATTTATTTGATAGGTACAGGAGCACCCCAACTACAGTCCCACGTGTAAGGGGCTATACCATAAAATGCTGATCTAAGCCCAGCACTCTCACCAGAGAAAGCCTTTCACCACCATTGGCCCCCCTCTTTATGTGGATAGCATGCGGGAAATACATTACAGAGATGCCGATATGAATAGCCGTGAACATACACTCACAACCCCATCGTCACTCCACTCTTCCCTTCCCCAAATCCAAATCCATTTAACAATTCATTCCAGATTCAAGTGCACGGCCACCAGAAAGTCCATCTTCCACTTTTCACCTCATGCGCCCAAAACTCTCCATCTTTCCACTCGCTCTGCTTTATGAAGCTTTATACATGGACATGATCACTCACCTTGTCAGTGTAAGGAAAAAGTGTGAGATTCCGAGAGTCGTGGATCCTGTCCATTTTTATTTCATCAAAATCAATTGAGTTGGAGGTGGGGAGGACACGGCGGTGTAATTATGAATAGATTGAAATTAAAAGGTGGCATGATACATGATGCCGGGAAATTGGATTGTACATGAAAAAGTTGAGGAGGAGACAAAAAAACTTTTCTTTTTTATATTTCGGGGAAAAGCGGAGAGTCATTTTAGCTTGGAATGGAGAGGGGGGGGAGGGGGACTGGGAATCCCGGGACCTGTCGCCTGGTGTGTGTAATAGGAAAAGGGAAGGGAAAATGATTTTGATGTGAGGACCATTAAATTTTTACTTGTCCCCCACACACCCATACACTGACTTTGTATGTACTTGGGGGAGAAAGAGAGACTCTCGCAGACATAACATACATGACAAAAGGTCTCTCACCCACACCCGCATCACATACACTTTCTCTCTCTCTCTCTCTCTCTCATGTCCTCGGCTCCATATGATGTGTGCAGTTTGCTGTCTCCAATCATTACGGAAATATGGAATTATGGTTATATATATGAAAAAAAGAAAGTTTTTTTCTCCTGTAAAAAAAGAATGGAAAAAAACTTCTTCCGGGATGATTTATCATTGCTCTCATAGGGAAAGTTTCACACATTTTTTGCCAACTTTTTCAAACAGCCAAGGGGCACATTTGCTTCCAAAGAGATTGCTAGGCTCTGACTGGGTGAGTGTGAGTTTCTCTCTGTTTGTGTGGGTGTGTGTGGATGCAGAGAGAGAGAGAGTTATATAGTTTGAATGCCTTCAGGAAAGGATCCTGTGCTCTGGTGAAAGGCAAGGGAGAAAGGAAGAAGAGGATGAAGCTGAAAGCCATTAGGTTCTTCTGCCCTACAACATAGCAGAGGCAGCGGCAGAGGAATTCTGCACACGAATACACGAAATACACGTACACACCTAGCATCTCTTTCCCTCTGTACATATGCATCAGTTCGTATGTGTAGTCTCCCGGTTTTTTGGCTAATCAACCCGGTGAACTCGGCCAAAAGTCTGGAAAAATGCCGAACTACTCACTCGCTTCCAAGGCTCACTATATTACAGGTTTACATACATCTCCCTAACTATCTCCTCACATGCACCAACTCACATGGACACAGAACAGTTCTCTTTTCCTTGACTCCTCACTTTCATCAGCCTCTCTTCCGAATGCAGTCGCACAAAAAGAAAGGAGCTTCCACACTTTCTCCAACTGATACATGCACAACATACATTGTATATAGAAAGAGCAGATATTACAGAGGGATATAAGGAGAGAGTGTAAGCATTAAGAGTATTAAGCTGAGGAGGAGAGAGAAAGAGTTCCCCACAAGCCAAACCTTACCTTACTTTCTCACCTTCCGCTCCTCCAGCCACTTACACTCACTTAACCGGGGAGAAGGAAAACCCAGGCACGAGCAGGGACCGAGTTCTTTCTCTTCTTTCTCTTTCTCCATCCCAAACACACTCGTGGAGGTGGAAGAAGGAGAAAGACAAGGATCCAGTGACTTGGTCCAAAAAATCCAAATCCCAATTCTCCGGATTGGATTTCATTTCTTTCTCTTTCTCTCTCCTAGGGAGAAAGTAACGGGAGAAAGACGGGTTGCTTTCTGTCTCCTGGGTCAGTGTCCAAATCCAAAAAATCTCTATTTTCGTTTTATTTTCACAAACTCCTTCTCAAGTAGATATATGAATACAAATACAGATTCCCCCGAAATTACTCTCTCCCTAGTTATATAATTATAAGGATTATAGTCTTTCCCTTGCCTTTTGGTGTTGGATGTCATGCTGCGGAATTCCCCCCCTCATCCTTTCTATATGAAAAAAATGTGCATGTGTGTGTGTGTGTGTGGGGAGAAGAGAGTGTTGGTTGGCTCCCATTATCACTCCACTATCCTCTCTAGACTTTCCCCTGAAGCATTCCCTGTCTTTTTTTCCACCTGACTAAACACATCCCGATAAGAGCCGCCGCGGATCCTCCGCCCAAGAATAACAGTCCCAATTTCTTTTCCCCACTGTAATTGCACATAGACTCTCTACACAAACATTCACCCTCAGCCTCCCCACCATTAACTTCTGCTGTGCCGTGTGTGTCTACGTGTGTGCCGCCACCATTAGGCTCCATGATAGACTAGGAACAGGATATACCGTGTAATGGAGAGAGGACATTAGCGGCCTCATGCCCCACATACGACCACACACACACACACGCTACCTCTCTCTTCCTCTGCTCCTTTCATTCTTGAATGAAGGCGCTGACGGATGTGACAATAGAAATTGACTATCTCGAACGGACCGTGGAGATTACACACCAGTCAAAATGTTAATTGCATCAAGGTAACTTTTCCCTTTCTCTGGAAGTGTGCTAGTTTGTATGTGTGTGGGTGGGTGGAAGGTAAGGGTCTCGCCAAGTCCTTGGCTCTGCCATTCCCATAAGTTCAAATGAGAGGATCAAACCATCGTCAAGAGTATCTCTTTCCGTTGTCTTCCTCCTTTACACAATTATATCCAGTCGGGAAGGAGGGAAACAGAGAAGGGAAAAAAACCTTGTTGCCAATTTGAGAGCAAAACCGTAATGCCGATTTTTCTCCGTTGTAGCGTGGAATGGAAGGAGGAGGATGAGAGGAAGGGAATGAGGAGAGGGCACTGGTAAAGAGAACAATTACAGACATTTAAATAGCACCAAAGGGATTAGAGGAACCCATGTAAATACTCCTTCCCCCGTCCTTACCCTCATTTCCACGATTCTCCTCTCCTTCCTCCTTTTTTACGACTTTCTTACCATTCCAAAAAATTCCATTTTCCCATTCCTTTCAATTTCCACAAAAGGTCACACATTTTTTTCATTCGAGTGGACCTCTGTACACTTCCCCAGTCCACTTTTTTACGTCCATTTTTATTTTAGTTGTTTCGTAGTCCATATATTTAATTTAATCCTTGGCCTGAGTAAATAAAGAAATTTTTTACTGCTCAAAACTGTATTGTTGTGTGGACTGTGGAGTGATTAAACGGGGGAAAGATTAAGGAGGGGGAATGTAGGACAAACCGTTGAAATGTACGGCGTACATTTTTACACAGTTTTTTCCTGTTTCCATGTGTGTGTGTCTTGTGAGGTGGGAGAGAAAAGTTAAAAAGAGGGGAAGAATGGAGAAAAATAGAGGGGGGAGGGGAAGTTTAATTCCAAGGGAGTTGGGAGCAGCGGGTTGTCCGGACGCAAAGAGCCGTCCTGTCACGGCCACATCCGTATGGGTTAGCAAGAATGCCATTCATTATTGTTTGCTCAGACTTCTCCTCCCCTTCCCTTCGTCCTGTGGTTCACTGTAACATATGCAAATTCAAAATTATGCTTCATGCATACAGCCCAAGCCTTCTCCCTTTAAATTTGCCTATTCAATTCATCCCCCCCCCCCCCCGCTTTC
>WJFB01003791.1:0-11960 GCA_009870185.1 Pygmarrhopalites habei | reverse complement strand
GACACATGAACCACACTTGGTCTGACGGCAACCAAAACTCAGGAGACATCCATCCCACGGGCCACAATGTCCCAGAGATCAGTATAAATATTCTCTTTGCAATGTCCCAAACTCGACTTGAAAGTCGTGCCTGATTCTACTCATTAAACTCAATGAGCAAGTGAAAAAAGTTGGAAAACGTTTCGTCCCTTCAAGGGGGTTCCAGGAGGCCACCGTTTATTTATAAAATAATATAAAAAGGTCATAATGTAAGCTGCTGACCATACAGCAGGTATTTATTTACATGTAATTTTTAGGGAGGCTTTTAATCCTATAGGCACAAGTTGAGCCGCACAACTTCTGGACTATGCCTCTACTACACTGTACAATGGCTATACATATTCGTACATCGTAGTTGTTATTATAATATTATTATAAAACTTTGAACCTTTGGCTTTTTATTGTACTCTGAATTTTTTTCTGAGTACATTAAATTTAATATAATGTATGTACATAAATTACATTTAGTATGATGAATATTTGTAATGTTTCTTTCTACGCATGAATGCAACACCTGTAGCTCCGTATAGGTACTAATAGGTAGATTCAAAGCTTTTCAAATGTAACTCATTTCACGACAAAAATTAACTGCATGTGCAACACAAGTTTTTGTCAAGAATACCAATGTACTTGTTCACCACTTTTGGTGCTCGTTTTGGGAGAATCAAAAAATATTGTCCAAAACACTTTTCGGAGAAAGTGATGAGGGTTCATGAATTTACGACGTCGTATAGCATGCTTATTGTTTACTCTGCTGTCGATCAATTTGGTCTTTACATAATTGATTGCCATAATGTGTTGTCATAATATTTATACAAAAATGATGAAATTAGGGGGAAATTACTATCAATCATCATTAGGCATCGTTATATCGTGACACATGACTCTAAACGTTATCCTAGTCTTAGCCATAGCCATTGGTAGAATTTAAACTGGACACGGAACTGCAATTTTGACATCACTGGTTGATCTCTCTTAATACGGATATTTGTTAGTCAGGCACAAGCTCAAGAATGCTCAAGAATGGTCGAGGACTGTTCTCAAAGTGAAAGCCATGTCCTGTACTGAAGTGAAAGTCGAATTAAATTCTCCTCAAGAAAGCCTTCTGAACACGAAAAAAGGTCAAAATTATTGCAAGTTCGCTGTTACACTAATCGACAGACTTGGTGCTTGTTTCTTTCCAGTGACTTTATCTCCAGTGAATAAATTTTGTACCTTTGATGTTGAGACACTAGAAAAAATGGATCATTGCCTTTGTGAGACTGTCATGCCAATTCTAATTTTATCTCGATACGCCGGGATTATCCCTCTAATCATTCATCATCCAAAGAGTGAGAGTGGACAACTCATTGGTTCTTGTCATTTGACCTTTCAGTGGAAGAGTTTATCCAATTTCATCAGTCTAATTCTGATAACTGGTTTTATTGGGTTTCTACCATTTGCCTTTGTTGAGATAAAGAATCACATGAAGGGCGTGTTTGACGGAACGGTTATTCCTTTGCACAAAATGCAAAAATTAATCTGAATCATAAATAAATAATTATATTGATGACTTTTGATATGAATTCAAACATTTTATTTACATTTATAGGACTTGTACGCGTTCACATTTCAACTTTTTGCAATGATAACAGAAACGACTGTTTTATTACTAGCTGGTCGGATTTTTAGATCCAGATTTACTGAGGTTCATTTACTAGACAATAGATTTAGCTCAGAAATATCAGTTCTTGTATGTACTATTTAATACATTACGTGTCCTTTATTTTATTCAAAAACCAAAAGGGATGGACGGAGCTACATCGAGTCTACAATGCCCTATGTGGGTCAGCAGATGATGGAGGTCATTTGACAAGGCTCAAAGTCGGTTCCTATATCGCCTCAGCTTTAATTGTACTGGAACTTGTCATTTTTTATCTGTTCAACGTGAGGATTTCACACAAGTCAGCAGGCTTTTACCAATCTTGTTTTGACACATTCTTTTGGACTTTTGTCATTAATCTGACTCTTTTTATCCCTTTCGTCCTGTCCACTTTATTCCTCTTTATCTGTCTACTCCTCCGATCTCATTTTATGAAGATTTCTGAAAGTAATTCTCTACTCTTTCCTTACAAATTTTCTAATTGTGGAGAAAGCAGATGATGTTTACTAATCACAACATAAATAATTTGTTTTCAACAGTGTTAGAGAGTGTGATGAAAAAAAGAAACAGTCCTACTAGTTTCTATCAAGGAATTGATTCACTTCGAGTTCTACATGAACAATTATGTCAAGCAGTTAGAAAATTCGAAACTTTCTTTGGAGTTCAAATTCTGTTGACATTGTGTACCTGTTGTTTCACCGTCATTATTGGGGCCTATGCCTCCATCGTACAAAGTGAAGGACTATCTTCGTCAGAGCTGAGTGGAGCCTGGGCGACCCAAATGTATTCCGCAGGGATTTTCATCATACTAATTCTAGTGTCTGGTCAACTGGTCACCAATTCGGTAAGAAGAGAAAGTCTACTGTAACAGGTTATAATTAACTGTAAAAATGGTCACTGGTTAACTATTATATTTTATGATTGGTAGGCTGCTTCCCCTGCTCCAGTCTTGAATTCCCTCTCGTTCACTGATCTGGACGACAAAGGTCAAAAGTCTGTGTCGGCATTTTTACACAAAATCTCCTCTTTCCCTATAAAAATGACTGCAATGAACACGATCAATATTTCTAGTACCTTTTTGTCTTCGGCTATACCGAATATTACAACATATCTTCTTGTCTTAATGCAATTCAAATTGAGTTTGGAAAATAAATCTCATTTGACTAGTGATGGGAAAGTTGTTGTAGTTGGAAATGTGACGACGCAAAATCAAAATTAACCAGTGAAATATTTGTATATAGTACACTCAGTTTACTCATTCATAAGAATGTATCTAGTGTAAAAAAATCCTATATTTACGGCGTAAGTCTTAAATTTTTATCAGGAAATTTTGCATGTGCATTGTATCCATAAATAAATATTGTCAACCAAAAGAGTATTTTTACTTTATACTTACTAAATACGTTACTATGAACAGACTTGTTCTTCTTTTAAAAAAAAGTATGAGGACAAATTTTTGAGGATTTGATGATTGACACAGTATACTGATTAACGACAACGACGATGTGAGCAATTTGTTCAATAATAAAACACAATACAGTCTTTGAATTCAGTTGAACGATACTTATACTTATCCTACCATGATCTTGGCTTTTAATTGCTGTCAATCTAAATTACTTAAGTTTTGCATCATTGGAAGATTGACAACTTGTTGATAGTTACTGAAACTGAATGTAAAGTATATATATATACGATACGTGTAGCAGACCATCTCAGTTAAATACACGAAACATTTGTGCATGTCAGTTTAACCATATAAATCCTTCAAATCTGTCTGAACAAGTTTTATAATTAGCCAGTGCATATACACATACATACAGTATATATATATTGTACAAGAATTTGAGCAGTTGAAATAAATTTCATAGTTGGAAAGGTCATATCTTTGCACAAATATGCATGTCACTTGTCGCAATTCGCAATTGGTAATCTTAATTATTATTGTAAGCTTTATAACTTGACATCCCACATCCACTTTCGGCACCTTATTTTTTTGTTACTTTTATATTGCGGCGTAAATTAAATTAAATGTTGTACACACATGGATGGGGAAAGATTTCAAAAGCTACAGAAAAATATACATATTACAGGGTATATGATGAACATTTTAAGTATAATTAAAGACAAGTATTCCTACAAGAATATCAAAAAATCTCTGTGATGGGACAATGTCACTGCTGAATGACAAGTCATTGCCAACGGCATACCGTCGTTTACCCTCAACTTAGCCAGACCTCTGTTTTTTCAAAGCCCGAATCCCCTCAAATCCCCTTCATATTTTTCCTTAAATGCCTTCGACACCAAAGTCGACGGTACTGCCTAAAATTGAATCTTGTGAAGCAGGAAACTTGGTATATGTGTCGTAGCTCACAACAACAGTTAGCTCAGAGCGCTGTGAACTAGCTCAGACTCAGAGCACAAAATCGTTCCTAGCTCAGAGTCCTTAAGTACTCTACGCTAGCTCAGAGCAACAACGTACTTTTACGGTATGTATTGCAGCACTTGGACACAATGACGTTTGGGACATTGCAAAGAGAATATTTATACTGATCTCTGGGACATTGTGGCCCGTGGGATGGATGTCTCCTGAGTTTTGGTTGCCGTCAGACCAAGTGTGGTTCATGTGTCACGTAAGTATTTCATCACAAATTGTTACTTTTCAATATTTAATTGATTGACAATGATGACACAATCATAAAATTGTGAGATCTCGAAAAAGACTCATGCTTCCAGTCTCACGCTTGCAAAAAGGGAGTCCCGTGTACTTTCAGAGTACACAAATGTAATTCCCGGGAAGGTCTGAGACAAAGGTCATTAATGCCCTATCGGGGTGTCCTTTTAAATGGGGAGTGGGGTACAAGAAAAATGACTGGTTAGTCAATCTTTCTATTTCGTCTCATGCCAGAGACGCCAACAGAATCTTTGATTCTTATGGTTGAGGCGATAGGCGGAATAGGAATTGGAATGCCCTATGACCGGAAAAGTAAGTTGAATTTGCAAGGTGTGAATCTTTCACATAACTCAATTCAGACTATGTTGAGACTGGATTTGATTCTTTGACGAGACGTGATCCACATTGATTATCTGAGCCAAAATGAAATTTCAATTTTTACATGGACAATCAATGGACATTTGATGATGCAATACTCTATAATTTGTACTTCATAGATGCCAGGAGTTCTCACCCCATATGGATTCGTTGTTGGATAGCTTTAATACATATTGTAATGATGGATCTGGACACTCGTAAATCCATTTCAAGATTAATTCACAATATTAGTACAAGTGGGAAAGATGGCCTGGATGAGAAACTCATGAAAGAGTTGATGACCTATGCAGGGTAAAAGGCATTTGGAAAACAATTTTATTGTTTCATTCAAGTAAATTGAAATACAATTTGTGTTTACTTTTTTTTGTAGGCAGTCAAAAGAGTACCTGAAATATGCACATGGATGTCTAATGAGGCATTTGGCAAAGAAACATGCCGAGATACGCCTAGGAACATTCCTGATAATAAATGAATTTTTTAAGTACATATGATCACTTTCGTTTTGAACAAAATCTTTTTTAATGTATTACATATTATGCATACAAAATAATTAATCGCAGAATAAATTGATACTATCTTGTAAATGTCGTAAAGAACAATGTCCAAAATATGTTTTTGTTTTTTAGGAAGTCATCATTTTACAGGGAATTATTCCTAGACGATTTCCAACTCCTACTAGACTTTACCCTTGGAAAGAATTTGCCACCCCCAGTTGAAGTTGCAAAGGACCTTCAACTTCGTACTCTACAAGCCTTTCAAGAATGGCATACTAAATTTTCGACAACACATCCAAGAATTAAAATAGCCTACAATTATATTAAAAATGTTTTAAAGATCAACTTTGAGGATTCTTTGAAGAGAAATACGGATGAGATTCAGGAAGCAGAATTGGAAAATGAAAGGATACGTGATGCTGAACGTACCAAGTTGGAAGCCTTACTCAAAGAAATTGAAGATAATGAAGAGGATATAAAGCAGATAATCACGCAAATGAAGAATTGTTTCAGTTTAGGTAGTTTTAGTTATTTCTAGTCGTATCGCTAAGAGTCTTTCGTATAATATTATTTTTATGAATGCTGAATATTTCACTAAAGAACAGTAAATATTTGTAGTCATACCCACGCCTGATGAGTTTTTGGGACATACTGGTGGCGGCTCGCAAAAAGATAGTGATGATGATGATGATGGAGAAGTGGATTTTAGCACACATGGAATGAATCAGCGTTCAACAATCACCATCCAGTTCAATCCAAATTCGACAACAAAAATTGAACAAACTGAAGACAATCAAATCCTTTTGGAAAATCTGAAAGAATTGTATGCTTTGTCAAAGAATCGATACCTCCCACTCGTTAATAAATGGGTTAGAGGTATTTCTAATTGTGGTAAGTTATTGCATTTATTATTTCGGTTTAATTTTTAATGGGACACGTTTCCGTTTCTGTCAATGATTTAATTCCTAATAATTCTATCAACCACAGATGATTCTACACTGTCCGAAAAAGTACATAGCATGAAGGACGACCTTACATGTGAAATGAATAGCTTTGAAAAACTTCAGTTAATTCCAATTACCAGTGATGATCTAATGGATAGCACTGGTAAAAATTTTATGCTTTGAAAGTATCATTTTTACCGAATAAGTAGTATTTTTTGAGAGGGCAATTTTTCTCTCTAATTCAGATGATAGCGACTTTGAAGAGGTACCGGAAAAAGAGGGATATGAAGAATTTGCCATTGCCCCCCCTGTACCAGTCCTCGATAGCCGTCCTGTTGCTTCCTCTAGTGCAGTCTCTTCTAGTACTACTTCTTCTAGCTCATGGAGTATCATGAAACCGGAAACGCTGGAAGAATGCTATGTAAGTAAAACTGAAATAGTACAAAAGTAATTGAGGCTATCGTGAGTAATTTGGGATTTCTAATGTTCCTATATTACATTTGTAATTAGGATCCAACCTATGGCTTAGCACCAGATATCCTGAAATCAGTATTCAGTTCAAAGAGTGATGATCAACCTTCAACCAGTTCGGATTTGAAGAAACTAAATCAAGATGTCAAAATGATTGTACCTACATGTAGAGCACCACTACCCTCAGGGAAACTCTGTCCACGACAAGACAAAATCAAGGTTGTTCTTCGAAAGAACTAAACAAAGTAATTTCGTACATAATTTTTTTTCTACTATAATACAAATATTTACTATGTATTCTATATATTCTAGTGCCCATTTCATGGTATTATTATTCCAAGAGATGAAAAAGGGAATGCTACCGAACCAGAAGATATTGCAAGACTTGTAAAGGAAAAGGAAATAGAAGATAGGAATAAAGTCCCAGACTGGCAAGAACCAAAGTTTTTGAAAGAGTTGAAGGTATGTTATCTATTTATTAAATAAATTTTATTTTGACTTTAGTCCTCTCATTTTAAATAGGACTTGTCCCTAATTATTATTTGTTAATGTTTTAAAGGCCCAAATTGGCATTGACTTGACTATTCGACGAGGCAGGAAGGGTGGAAAAACTTTTTCGGAGAAATATCCCAAACTTACAGATATACGAAAACTCAAAGATACTTCACGCAATCGTCTTGTCAAAAAAGTCTTGAGCAAGTACGTATTAAAATTTTTTGAGGAAGGGAGACGGTAATACATAATGAGCGATTCGATTAAAAATATAATCTTGTGTAATTCTGTTCATAGAAAAGCTGTTAAGCGGGTCGCCGAATCTGTTGCCCAAATTAATATGAAACGACACAAGAACAAATATGGAGACCAGTTCAATTATACAGATGATTGAAGTCAGTAACTTAGTTTCACTACTCGAAATAAATTTTTTGTAATTTACTAAAGAATCGTACACGTTGTATGTATTTATATTCTATCATGGAACCATGATTGTAGAGCGTTATAGAGTGGATACTGAAAAATGTGCAATAAAGAAATCATAGAATTGTAATTGTACTGCGCTGCTTTATTATTCTTAAGTAATTGGGACGAAAATTTACAAATTTGATACTGGAGGATGATAGTATTGTATTATCTTTAAAAATATTCCATCATAGTCTATTTTGATAACATTTAAAAATTAAACATACTGTACAGTTACAAGGGAAAATTTTTAAAAGTTGATGATTTCCAAAGTGATTAACATTATATTATGTAAATCCGATTATCGAAGAAAATTCATCATCAATTATTACCTTACAATTTAATTCCCCCACAGTTTTTTTTGTCTTTTTAGATAATTGTGTTTCAAGACTTGCTGCTGTAAACTAAATGTAATTTAAACACAACCTAAACTTAGCATATTATTTTCTTCAGTGAAATCAAACTTAGAAAAACAAATCTAATGATAATATTACAATTTAGCTGTGTTGTGTGTACGCAAGTGTGAAAGAAACAAAAACGATAGGTTTGTAAAGACAGAATGCACAAATATACGTTGTAGTGCAATAATATCCATGGTATGGTAAATAACTTATTCTTCTGCCAACATTTTATAATATATGAAAAAAATCTCTAGAATTCGATTTGCAGTATCAGGTTCATTCAGGATCGCTTCACAATATTACTAAATAAAATCCTATTTACGTTCAACAAAAAACTAAAAGAAAAAGAAATAGATTTTTTTCACAATTCACTTTCAGACTTTACCAAGACTATGAAACATAAGCCATAAAATATTTTGCATTTATTACTAAATGCTTCTCATTTCAACTGAACATAAACACTCTAACCATATTTAATGAAGAGATTAACAAATGTTCTATATCTGCCAGGCACAACTTATATTCTTCATGAATCTAAAATACAAAATATGATTCTCTACTTTACTTACTTAAATGGCTATGGGTTTTCGTATATGTAGGTCATAGTTGATATAATATTATAAAACTTTGAGCATGTGAACGTAGGCAATTATGGGAAAGTCGTAATATTTTGTAATTAGGATCCAGAAGACATACCCTCAGTGACGATCCGTTCTGTCCCTACAAAGAAAAACAAAAAACTTGTAGAAATTCCAACCATTCTTTTGTAGAAAAAAAGCATCATCTGTACGTTAATCATGTTTAATTACCTCTGACTGGACTGTGAATGATGTGCTCGTCGACCATCTCCTTGCTTTTTTGCTTTACTTGCCAGATACGACTCCCATCTTCGATGGTTCAAACTAGAAAAATCATCTAGTCGTGCAATTTTTCTTAGATATTCAGAGAGCCTGATGAGCTCTCGATCACTGTCTCGTGATGTTCCTGTAACAGCAATGATTAATCAGTTGACACTCCCATTAAAGTTATAAAAAGTGAATATTCTCATTTTTTAATCCTTTCAGTGACAATTACCCGCATTCCCTAAAGTGAGGAAACAAACAAAAAAAATTGACATTACTTTGGATGTACAGTATTGATGTTGTAACATTCAATGTAAAGGTCTGGTGTAATAAATTCAGTTCCACAATTAATACACAGATAGTAGTGTTTACATACAAGAAAATGCATGTGTATTCACTTACGAAATGGACGTATTCTCAACCCACTTTGAGGGTTCATTATGAAACTGAAATAAGAGAAAAAACAATTAGTTAATGTACAAAATTGTGTATACTGTGAGTGGTATAACTTTTTATACGCATACAATTGACCAAATACACTTACTTTCGTCTCAAGTCATCTACCATGATCGTATTTTTTACAGAATACTGTGGAAATTTTCCCCATATAACTCCTAAAGGTTTTACCTATTTCACATATTTACAATAATGTTCAAAATGCTAATAACATCAATAATCTCTTAAACAAAACGAAACAATAATGTATACTTGCCTCGATTACGCCGTACTTTTGTGTATGAACCGAAATCATAGCTAAGTAATCTAAGTAGAAAGAGATCTTGTACTGTAATGTCGAAACAAAAGATTTAATATTTAATAAGTTAAAAACATGTGTACATTTATCGTCGAGGGTATATTATAGATAATTCAAATATCAAGATGAAACATATTAACTGGAAGGAATAGAAATTTTTTTTACCATTGGATGAGAATGGACACCAAGTGACTGAAATTACAAGAAATATTGTTTTAGAAATTGTACGCCACAACAGTCTCGTATAAATATTGAAATAGATTTGCCAAGTGTACTCAAAGTGTACTTGTGTGTTACCTTCATTTTCTCCTCCACCTTAAAAAAGAATAAAAAATTGTCTCATAAATTGAATGTTTTCTCCATTTTCTTCTTCTATTAATTAATTAAGAAAATTAAACTCACCCATTTCATTGATGTTGCAGACCAAATGACAATGTCGTAATCCTGATTTTACAACAGCAACAAATATTTCAAATATTATATATCATTTTAAGGTCATGGTTAAAAATTAAAAAAAGCATTACTCACATTGTATACAGAAATTAAAAATTCATGTAAATAGGGACGCATCAAATCCAAAGCCGTTTGACCAGTTGAGCTGAATGAATACAATAATAATGAATCAAAAATAGTAAGCGATTTTTAAAGTACAATTTTTTAAATAATAATGTTAAGATTCCTCACAAAATTAGGTGTTAAATACTAAATAGGAAGGAAAAAACAAGGAATTTTTTTTACCGGTGGTCAAACAGTGTATAGTCGATGTCAAGTACTACCAATTTTTTGTCTGGTCTAGGAAAGAAAATATTTCGAATATTATTAATTTATTTTCTCGAATCAACCTTTAGATTAGATCTACAAAATAAATAAATGAAATATTATGTACCTAGGAGGATTGAAGACATTGACATTGTATTCTCTAATACGTCTTTGCACCTTATTTAAATACACTTCACGGTTTTCTAATGGTTCATCGTCATCGTCAGGAATATCCAAGTCGTTATTGACCTACACAAATTAAAATGATAAAAATGTCCAGCCAAAATTCCATTTAAACAAAATCCTACAGTATTGAATAATTTTTGTCTCCTTTTATATAAACAATACAAAACTCACATCAGGTCTTTCTTCAGGGGGCACATCCACCGTCTCAATTTCATGTTCTAAGGAGCCCATCATCATTATTTTTTGATTTGGTTTCAGAGTCAACTGCCATAATAAGGTTTCGTCTGGGGCTTGCCGTCCTACAAAAAAACAAAACTCAGTAAAATAATAATAATACATCACAAACTAAATTTCAGAAATTATTTTTGTACCTTTGTAAGTGAGGTTCAGTAATTTTTGTCGAGAGGGTTGAACGAAAGTTTTCTTCTGAATAGCAGTCTTAAGATCTCGTACGGTTTTTAACGATGAGATATCTCCTAACTCGTATTCCTTCCCCGACCACTTAACTATCAAGTTGATGGGTTTCTCCATTTCCACGTTTTTTTCTAAATCCATTAACCAAAATTTTTCCCTTTTTTTGCTGTTTTCAGAACTTCTGAAGTCTTCAGACTGAATCAGAAGCTGTGAGTTCATAGAGGACCCATCGAATCTATGTTATCGAATATTCATACTTGTAACCGGCAAAGTCGTCAAAATAACTTTTTATTTTTATGCAGGATTTTGGTTCACATTATCTTTAACACATTTTTATTTATTCACGGTCACATTTAGCATCACAATTTCACAAAGACATTTTGTATGAAATCTTTAATTAATCACATCAACTAATAATAAAGAATTTCGTTGCATACATTGCTCCCTATAAAGATCTACTAAAATCTCAAACAAAACATTTTAGTCTTATGTTACAGACTTACAGAAGCATGGAACATTTGGGCAGTACTTAAGTTATTATACTTAATTAAATGACATAATAATTCAAGTATGACAATAATTTCAAAAAAATATCATTGGTAACGCCAGTTTTGACAAGATCTCTTTCAATGACCAACAATAAAGATCAATTGAGATAACTACTTGTGATCATATACGTTTAACAAACATTACAAGTGCATGTGAAAAATTTACACTCGGATTACTATCCGAACCACCATCCTATAAATCCTGCCATCATCAGAATGCCGACTGGGATTTTGATGTTGTCCACCGAGTTCAAGAAATTTGACCATTCCTGAAACGTAGTTCCTTGTGAAGGGTCCTGAATAAACATAACAAACATTAGCGAGTCGTTATAAATTATTTATTTGTTAATATATCCAATCTAACCTTGACGGAGGGTTTGCGTCATCGTTCTATTTTTTTTTTTTAAAAAAAATACAAACAGTTAATTTATGGCTTTTATTAATACTTCATTCCGATAAA
>WJFB01003790.1:0-11981 GCA_009870185.1 Pygmarrhopalites habei | reverse complement strand
CAAATTTCGAAAACAGAGTGAAGTTAAAGGACCATAATTTCAGTTTTCAACAATGGTTACACCATAATGTCAAAAACTCCGAAAAACCGAAGACCCCGAGAACCGGGTACTAGAAACCCGGGTATTTTCAAAATTTCAACCAGCGTCCCAGATACCCCAACTCAGTACCAAACTAATGCAGTAGGTTTTATTAAAAAATTCCAAGGGATGCCAAAGATACGGAGAATGACGAGGAGATGACGAGTTTTAGACACGTAAAAAATTTTGAGGACGATTTTCCAATTCTCGAAAATGTGAACTGTCCTCGTTCTGACCCCGTCACATGGACACGCGTCAAGATATCAGCCCATATCCATATGTCTATCAACCATCATGTCTTTGGGCATCTTGGACAGCTTTCTTGTCAATTTTCATTGACAGATACGCCCGGGGCAATCTCAGATATTCAGAAAAACGAAGAAAAATTTTGAAATTTGACCATTTTTTACCACTTTTCAAAGGGTGCTGTAGGTCAGCCTTGCAACCGAATTGCATGAAACCAAAAGTGGATCAATTTCTGTATCCTTTGGCTATACTGTGATATCATTTTCATGAAATAATTCGAACACTGTCAAAAGTTATTCCACTTGAAAGTTATCGAGTCTACTTTGGCCCACCCTGTATTTTGAAAATAGTATTTTGTAATGTGGTTCAGATTTTAAAATAAATGGTATCAACTAATTCCCGACGTCAGAAACTTTCTCCTCCCTGAGTTTTACTTTCACTAAAATTATTTTGCTAATTTCTAAAACGTAAAACAACAACGCTCTGCCCACAGAATAATCTAATACTTAACCTCGCTTTCCTCGTTCTTAGACTACAGGACTCGTTAAAAGAGAAAAAAATACAGTGTGTGTTTACAGAGTAGAATAAAATACAAAATGTATTTTAATTATAAATATCATGATAAAATGTAAACAATTATTTTAGACCGTTTATAATATGTTCACTCAATAATATTAAAAGTAAAAGAAACATGAAGAAACTGGAATAATTTGTAAATAATGAGTAGATGGCAACCATACTCTTGAATAGCACATTTTGCGTTTCATAAACTCTTTACAAGCAACCCTAAAATGTCAAAAAACTACAGAAACCGAACACAGAATTTTAAATTCACATCATTGGAATGCTTGCAATTATCCGATAATTTTCCTCAACCTCCCCCACAGGATAAAAAAGATATACTACAACTATTCTAATTCGATTATTAATTATAACCCCCTCTAATAGTTACATATTTTGTAATCTAAACTCTTTACTCAATCTCCCCTGTCTTCAGTCAACTGTATATGAATCCTCTTGACATGTTGACGTAGCCGAGCCAGGCAGCTGAAATTTTTGTCACACAGCTGGCATTGAACATTTTCGTCACCTAAATTAAAAATTTGTTTTTGAAAAAAATGCCACAATTAATATTTCTAAAAACTTGTACAAAAAAGTGAGGAAAATCAAGCAAGAGTCTTATTTCATATTTCTCACCGTGAACCATTTCCTGGTGTGACTTGAGTCCGAGAGCACTACTGTAAAACTTTTGACAAGTCCGACATTGAAATTTTTGTTTTTCCTGTTTCTCCAGTGTATTTTTCTTACTAGGCATCTTGTGTTTGAGGATCATGTGTAAATTTAGATTGACCATCTGCTTCTTACACAATGGACACACTTCCTTTTTCCTCCTCCCCAAATTCTTAGCACTACTACTTTTGAATTTACTCTTCGTCGGAGGATTTGCGAACAAGGATTTGGAAATCTTGAGGACATTAAAAAAAGTTTAAAATATGGAGTCAGGATTAGGAGTCATTCATAAATTGCAAAAATTAAATTGTATTCAATTGCAGAAAAGACAAATAGGAAATACCTTCATTACATTCCCATGGCTAACGGCCCACTCTGAATCAGGACTAATTATTTCCCCCTCCTTAATCTCTGCTGCTGCTGTCATTTCATTTTCCATCATTAAATCATTCATCGATTCTTCCTGCTGAGGCTTGACCTCCAATGACCCTCCACCATCCTTGTAACGTTGTAGACGTTGGTGTAGAAGAGTTTTCTCATGATTTTCCAAGTCGGATTTGTGAACGAAAGATCTATTACAAAGATCACATGGAAAGGGTCTATCGTTTGTATGCTTCCGTCGAATATGACTCTCAACAGCCGCTTTACTTTGACATTCTCTGTCACACAACTCACATTTAAAAATCATTTTGGGCTTAGGAACTCCTTTCGGTCTTCCAACTCTTCTAAAATTCAATTGTTTTGTTTTTAATTTCCCATCCAGTCCGGATTTAAGCTTGAATGAAGGACTTGCAACTGAAGATGTTGTGAGATGGACATTGGTATGAATTTTGAGAGCACAAGCAGAAGTAAATCCTTTTCCACAATTGGAGATTGTACACACAAACGGCAGGTAGTTGGCATGGATCATCAGATGGGAGTATATTGAATATTTGGCCAGGCTGGAGGTACATACTGGACATTTGATAAATCCATTGTCTGTGAACCGTCGTTTTCCTTTCTTCCCAGACTTGGAGATATGGGTGCAAAGATGAAGGTAAAAATCTTTGGGACTATTGTAAATCTTGGATTGATTAACACACACAGGGCAAGTGAGGGTAATGAGTCGGGAGACGGTTGCGTTACGCTGGACTCCAGGCGTCGGTCCAGTTTTCTTTTTACTTGAGAGAATTTGTTTGACCCATTCCTCTTTGTCTGCAGAGTTGATGGTTTTGGACGAGAGTTCATTTTCGACGGAATTGGGGGAAATACTTGGATTCCCAGACACTGTCAAAGAAAATAGTCACACACACACACACATTTTTGTAAAAAATCAAAATCATAACAATTATTAACCATGTGTGTTTCCTTTTTACAATTTTTAAAAGTTAATAATTAACTATTAATTATATTTAGTATGAAAATATTTCGTACCATAAGGTTTTCGATCAACCATTTCATTTGTAAAATTCGAGGTGTCTAAAGGGTCGTCGTCGTTCATGTAGTCTTCCTCTAGGTACGCACTGGCCGGGAAAAAGTCGTCCATAAATTCTTGCTTGACCAAATTTGATGTACCAATTGGATTCTCCAAAAGTAAAGTCTCCACTTTGGAGTGAGCATCGGAAACTTTTGATACTATTTGAGATCTTTCTGTGGCAGCCTCAATTTGTGAAGAATTTAAACGAACAAGTTGAACCGTCATGAATGGATCTTCTCTAAACTCATTTACATTTACTGACCCTTTCACCTCCGACAAATTCAAAATTTCCTTCACTTGAAACGTTGGGGAAAAGCTGACCTCGACAGGGATTATTTCTGTAAGTGTAGTGGCAGGATCATCTTCACTTTTACAATTTAATGGTGGGTCAGGGGGCGGCTCTATACTCAACATTTGATTCTGTTAAAAAATAAACAAAACACATTGTAGTATTTTTTTAAAAATAAAAAAATTGTAGACATATTATTAGATGACTATCATTATATGTTTCTCATCTTAATAAATAATTATTTTACCTGAGTGCTACTACTTGTAGTTGAAGCACCATCATTCCAGTCTGATGATATTTGGTTTGTAAAAGGTTCAACTGAAAGAGGAGGAGGATTTTGAGGCCCTTCAGACATTAGAGTTGAATCAATTTTCCGAGGATTTTGAGGCCCTTCAGATATTAGAGTTGAATCAATTTTCCGAAGATTTGAGGCAACGTAGGAATCATAACTCCGAGGAGAATTGAATGCTTCATGACAGGTCAAAAGTTCTGTGAGGAGCTCTGAACAATTTTCACACAACCCAATTTGTTCATCCGAGTTTGTTTCAAGTGTAATTTGATTAAATTTGAAAATTGTGTCCAGGGCAGACTTTACTGAGACTATTTTAGATTTTCGACTTTTAAAAGGAGATACAAGTTCAATGTTATAACACATTTTCCTATCTTTTGCTGTGTAAGGACAGTTAGCACAGCGTTCAACTTGACTCATTTTTAAAGATTGTCTTTCTCCACAGAAATGTGTGTAAATAGAATTAACTAGGAACTGTCTTAAGTATCCTTGACTAATTACGGACACACAAAATGAAAAAACTAAATAGAATCTTTGTAAATGAAGAGAGCAAAAATATTTTTAAAAAAAGATATTGAAGGTCCCTAGATTGAAATATAAAGGGAATGTGTTTTTCTCTCGGATTTAGTTAAATGACGTGAAGAACTGTGGAAGAAAATGAAAACCACAATAATTAGAAGATTGTTAATTAAACAGTCCTATAACTCCAAATCTTGTTTCATATCATTTAAAATAAATTTATTTACGTGTGTGTGGCACACACACACACACACACACACAATATGACGTTCTTACCCTTGTCAATTTGTCTGTCGTCATCAATGTAACTATCCTTTGTCAAGTCTTTCATCTCTGTAAAATGCCCAAGAGAATTTTTAAAATGTTTTCAGAATGTTGTTCACTTTTTCAAAAACAAAATCCAAAACTACTCTCTTAGTAACTTTGAAACTATATAAGAATTTCCAACGTATTTAGTAAAGTAAACCGAACTCACCATAATATATGTGCACAGTTAAAATCCCAAATTATTTTTTTGCGGATGATTTGGTCATTGGAAAGATTGTAGATTTGGAAATTTTCTATTTTCTTTGCCACGTTGAATATTTCTTTTTTTAAAATAGTAGTCTAATTTTTATCACAGGAAAGGAAATGCGAGGCAGTCACTCTGCCAGACACAGCGAAACTGATGGAGTGGCTAAAGTTGTCCATGGCATACTTTTTCTACTTAATTTCCATCGGAAATAATGACAAAAAAATAAGAAGAAAAATAATCCGGTTGCTTTTGAAAAGACCCTCAAAACAAAGAGATCGTCGGGAGCGAAAAGTTACTGGATGAAGGTAATGCAATGCTAAAATACTTTGGTGAAATCAAAAAATGCACTTTAATTAAATGGATATATTCATGTGACAGTTTGAATCTATATTATATTATTGACACAATTTTATGCAATACAATCATTTTTGAAAGACCCTACAGTCTCCAGTCCAAAACTCTCAGTCACATTGGCTACATGAGCATATCCAGAATTTTCCCAAGGACTCGGAACACAGACTGACTTTCCATCATAATTTGGTCCTTCATACAATGTCCAATTATATTTTCCCGTGTATCCAAAAGACCGAATTGGTTTTGAAATATTCTCAAATTGAAACTCAGGAATGTACAATTCTTCTTCTTGGTAATTGTAACCAGTATAGAAACTGAATCCAATCCATCCGGTATTCTTAGCTCCTTCCGATCTGAAAGATTTAACATTCTCCGATACGTTTCCGTACATACACAACATATTTTCTCCTTTCGATTCGATGACAGAGTCCAAAACTCCATAGTTTTCAGTTGAGTAAAATCTCCATCTACATAAAATTAAAATTAAAATTATATTTTGTATCATTTTTCCTCAGCTTTTAAATTATTAAACTTACAATCCTCTGTAACAAATCCTCTTAATATTGTTCAAGATGTAGGAGGAAGTGTCTGGAACTCCATTACGGAAAACCAAATAATTCCCGTTTCCATATTCATCCTCATGCAAATTTAACTCTTGCTCGTATCCGTGTGTTGTCCACAGAAGGAGACAAATGATGAGTGAAAATTTGACGAATCGGTTCAGTGTTTCCATTGTAAAGTGTCAGTCTTTAATGACTCTGCCCATTCCTCCCATCAACAATCCAATTAGTATTAGTGGATGGAAGTCAAGTGCTCTGCAGTCAAAACTAATGGAAAATTTTATCCTCTACTTAAATATGACCAGATAAATCAAGTTGATGCAACTGCAAAAACAAGTTGACTCAGCCACCATCAAGTTTAAGTGGGGAACAACCTTTGACAATTTTACAACTTACTTGCAAGATCACCATTTAATTGTGTCATTTTAATTAGTCGACAGGTTATGTCAGAGAGAGTCAAGTGGATCAACTATCTCAACTACTCTTTTCTGGGGTTGGCGTTGACCACGTGGGACCTTTAAAAGGAAGATTGAGGGAGAAGTTTGCCGTTTTAATTTCAATTAATTTGTTTTGATAAGAATTGGTGGATCATTTCCCAGCCACACCCGTTCAAATGTGTCCGTTAGATAATAACTAAAAGTCTCTAATTGATTGATTGTTACGTAACCAATCAATTTGATTTACCTCAACACTCTGTACAAAAGTCTAATTTAAAAAGTGAAAAGGTTCGTCATTTCCTCTCAGGCATCCTTCGATCATGGAAGGTGAAAGTGGATGTGTAGGATTTCTAATGCTTTTTTTTACATAAATAGAATAAAAGAAGAACACACTCGGTATGCGACCATTTTGGTATGGAAAATTGAAACTGTGTAGATATTTACTCGTAATAACAAATAAAAAAAAATAAAAATATTATCTTGAAAATATATTGTACCATGACATAACGATATACGCTGAATATTAAAATGCAAAACTATTTTGAAAAAATTAATAATTATCACTGGAATATTCTTCTTCTACCTCCTCCTCCTCTTCCTCGTCATCCAGATTTCTTCATCTGACTCTTCCTCGTACCCATCTTCACTCTCGACCTGAATTTAAATATTCATTAAAATCCCAAAAATTATATTCTCTGTGACACAGAGTCCGTGTGCTGTATACAATACAACACAATGAGAAACTTACATTTTATTATTTCTTTTTGAATCACTTTCACAAGAAGTGACCATGTGTTCTAATTACATTTTATTATTTTGAAAAATAATATCAATAAACTTACTATGTGATGACTGAGCATATGTTTTACTAGTAACCGATTATTTGGGAAGGATGACTCACAATCCCGGAACTGGGAAAATAAATAAATATGTTACTAACACTAAGTAAATGCAGTTAATTTTGAAGAGATCAAATAAAAGTATTTCCATACCTTGCATACGAATTCCGTAGCTTTCTTCTTGTTGTTTTTGCTGTCGTGGGTAAGACTATGAGTCCTCAGGCCAGCTCGCATATGAAATGATTTTCCTTTAGACATAAAAAACAGAATAAAGAGAAAATTTAGTAAAATATTTAAAATACATTATTTGAATAATTTAAATACTTTTGAACTAACCACAGATATTGCAGGAATATGGATTAACCCCACTGTGCGTATTTTCATGATCACGAAGTTGACCTTTGTGTAAAAATTTCCTTGAACACGAACTACAGGAAAATCTTTGCATCCCAGTATGAATCTTTTCATGATTACTCAGTAAATTCTTGGTCCTAAATAATTTCTCACAAGTACTACAACAGTATTCTTTGACCCCAGTGTGAACAGACACATGATTCTGAAGTTGACCATTTGTGGTATATCTTTTATGACAACCAGGCACAGCACACGCAAATGTCTTCTCATGTTTCTTCTCGTGAGTATTCAAGGAACTTTTCAGAGGGAATTTCTTGCCACATTTTGAACAAACATGAAGTGCAGGCAAGTGGGAAGCACTATGTTTGCTCAGTTGAAAATTCTGTGAAAACAAATTAATACAATTATAAATAATGGATTTAATAAAATTATTGAAATATTATTTGTTTTATAACAAAACAATTACATAAGCAAAACGGCGTTGACATGTAGTACACTGTAAGGGTAGTTTGGCTCCTGCACAAACAGTCAAATGATTGTCCAAATCATTTTGAGTTCTGAATACACGGTAACAACTTGGTCCATTTGTACATTTAAAATTCCAATGAACTTTTGTATGAATTCTGAGACTACTCTTTTTTGAAAATACTTTTCCACATTCCTCACACTGCCATGATGTGGAGGACTCGGCTTCAACTTTGTCAATATTTTCTTTACAGACTGGGACATGTTGTTCCATTTCTTCAATTGTAGAGAATTTCCTGTAACAATGAGGTTTATTCGGACACTTAAATTCATAATGAATCTTCTCGTGCCGACGAAGGAGGTCTTCTTTATCAAAACGTTGGCCACATTTTTCACAAATACAGTCTGTGAGACGAGGTTGATTTCTTGGCCTGTATTTTTTCTTTGGGAGTTGACAAACTTGAGGTAAAACTTCCACACTTGCGAGTATCATTTGAACTGGTGTGTTGGAGGACTGAGGAGAAAGAAAGTGGGGTCCACAGTTGATGATGGTCAATGGACTATTATTTACTAGATTGTCACTCTGTGAAGATGAAGTAGACGGAGTGATTGACACTGGAGAATTTTTCACAATTTCAATTTCTACAGTTTGAAAACTTTCAGCTGGACTGTCTGGGGAGGATGGACGATCATCATCAGTTAGATCAACTAAATCAGGTTCATAGTCATCATCATCACAATTATTATCAGATTTTGAGAGGGAGACACTAAGGAAAGAGAGAGAGAAATATTTTTTAGTGCAATACACTAACCTGAATTTTAAGTTTACTACTTTATTCTACATGAAACAAAGCTTAGGTACCTCTCATTTTGTTTAGCTTTTTCAATCGTATCATCATCAGCTTTTGAAATAAAACTGGCATTAAGCTGTACTTCTACTTCCATATCTGGTTCTGGAACAACTATGTAATTATGGTCAGGTAGAATGGTCATGAGCTTCTGCTTTTCCTTTACCTCATCTGTAGCTACAACAGCAACAAAATTGTAAGTTAAAGGATCCGACACACTCAAACATCACACACAAAATTTGAAATGAAATTTTTAAAAATTTCACGAACAGTTATTTACTCACCATTGTATTGAATTGGTGATGCAATGTCATGTTCTTCTGAACGCAGAGATGACACAGTCTGTGAATCAGGTACTCGAAAATCATTTATTATTTGACTAGGATCAGGTAGTAAACCTCCTTCAGCCCCTTCGTGTGTTGCCTCGTGAGTTTGTGGTCTTTCTGTTATTGAAATTATTGTCATTAGTTAATAAAATATAACAGTGGATAATGATTGATCTTTTTACAAGTGTCACATTCTAACTTTTTTGAATGTGAAAGGTCATTTACCATGATATATCCCTTTGTCATCTTCAGACAATTCCGTGACACGAACTGAATCTTTTTGTCGTCTCGTTCTTGTTCTTGGCTGGTCCAATTTTTTCTCGGATTTTGGACTCTGTTCCTTCAAATCTGTTGAATATAATTCATAAGAAGCAATGTGTATTAGATTCAGGATTAAATAATTTAAAATTGCTAGTATTACAAATAAAATGTGGCATCACCTTTACAAGAGGATGGAATAGATTCTTCACCCAGATTTTCCTCGAAATGAGACAAGAGATCATCATCATGAGGACACCATTCATCGTCCCTTTCCTTATTCCTCCTTCCTGTACAATATTTTTAAAATAGCCAAAAATTAGGAAGGGATGTAAACAACTAATTTGAAATGATATATCATTAGCAAAAGATTTAAAAAACGTTTGTACTTTCAGAAATATCCTCCTTACCTGAGACTGTCTTCGTTTCTTTGTCATTCTCCAAGGCCATAAAAATATTTCTTCTCTTCCTCTTTCCATTTTTCTGAAAGAGAGCCTGAAAGTCGATTGATTCGTCACAGTTTGCTACAAAAATTCTTGGAGAACATCCTGAAAGTTGTTTTTAAAAAAACCAAAATCTTAGTACACACACACACACATTTGTAAAAACAATATTGTATCATTATTTGTAGATGAATGAATTATAGAATGACACGTACTATGTCTAAGTAAACTCCTGACCGTGTCAACTTTTTTACAAATGATGTCATCAACTGAACTTGAAGTTTTTATAGTTGTCTTTTTCGTTATCACAGAATGTAAAACTTGAGCTGTCAATTTGTTAATTTTCCATCGTAGATCTTTTACCTCCGAGTCCAAAGTAAATAACGAGTACAGTAAAAGTTTACATTGGGAACAAAAAGGTAAAGGCTCAGAATCTAAATTAAATTGACTTTGAACTATTTTTGATTTATCTGACAACAAATAATCACAGAAAATTTGGAATAATTTCTGAGGTTCAACTTGGACACTTGCGTCGTGTTGTTCAGTCCCATCAAATTCTACAGCACACACAATACACTTGGAACTCATCCTCCGAAAATGAGTTTGAAAACAATTATCAAACAGATTATTTAATTATGATTAAATAAAAATTTTAACACACAATTCTTTTCAAGAGGGGGGGGGAGGTGTTCAAATTTTTCTCGAGCCTTGCCAAGGATGCCTTTAGATTTCGGAGTCTTTGCGTGTGTGTGAAAATTTTCACATTCGTTGACCTCATTTTAAAATTTTTAATTATTTTATTTGATTAACGAATGTATGGTTGAGACAAAGCATTGATCGGATAATTTGAATTCTCTTTTATTCAACTTTGGAAAAACAAAACGTAAAAATTTCATTTGCAAATGTCAAAATGTAAACTACGAACCACAACCACCATTTAATTTACATTTAATTATGTGAATCATAAAAACAGGCCACTGCTAATTTAGTTGTCAAAAATTTGTATTCCACAGGTACATCTTACTCAGGCCATAATATGCATCTCCGACTTTGGTTTCTCTATAGTACTCTATACAAAATTTATAACGGCATATTTTATTTCACTAAATAAGATGCGCTGTTCCTTTTTTGGACCCCACGATTTGAAAATCCTGGCCCGGTTTATCATTTTAAATGATTCACTTTACGACGATTTGAAGTAGTATTTTAAGTGCACCGTAGTATCAAGTCTCCTCCAATGAAGGCTACTAGCTGAAAAATAAAAAATTCCATTATTACTTACGTAGACAATTTCATTGGAAAAACTTTTTAGTTTACTGCAAATCCGCTCACCTTTTTTTTAAAAATGGAGTGACTTTGAAACGAGTGGTCATTGTCATGAAGTCTGAAAAATTCCTCTTTTTTGTCTGGTCATGCTTTTGAATGACTATGGAGCTGTCATAGCATCCCAGCTAGCTTTTCTGTCCTTCCAACATCTGACACAAAAGGCGAACACTCCCAGGGAACAAGCCAAGCCCAAACTCACATTCTGAATGATTTCAATGCTGTGTGCAAGCCAAACAAAAATATGAATTAATTTTTGGCTTTTATTTCTGGTAGGAAGTGTGAAAGTAAAAGTTTTTGAAAAAAAGTTGACTCACTCTTTTGGAGCTTTTGCTCACTTCACCACCCCCACCACCCCCACCCCCACCCTCATTTTCTGTGGTCTGCTCATAGTCTTCTGCCATTTGTTCTGGGATTGTCAACAAGAGGAATAGTATAACAACTAGATGAAGGATCACACAACATTAAATTCCAATCTGGGCCAACTTGAGCTCAACTTTAAATTTTATGCCCTCTTAGCCACCCCTTCTTTTCATGTGACTATTATTGAGAGTTGAAAGGGGTATTAAGTTGCTTACAAAATGTAAAAGTACTCACGTAAAAATATCTCTAACTAATTAAATGCAAAAAAATTTTGAAAAATATGGGCTCACTTCACTCCCCAAATTTTCACTCAGTTTAACTGCAAACTTCCATCTTGAAAAGATATTAGCAATTTAATAGCAAAAAAGTTTGCTATTAAACACGATATCATCCTTAGCTTTCTTAAAATACCTACAGGAAAAAATTTTAATGTGTGTACTTCTCAATTTGGCAAAATATTCATTAAAATGGACCAACTTTCTCCATCATTGCAGCAGTTTTACTCTCGCCCTCTATTCTATTTTAATGACTGCCGACTTTGAGGGCGAAATCTACAAACAAAAACTCATATTATTCAAATTGTTTTGTGGATCTGAATAAATTAAATATTTTCCATAGATATTCTAACTATCCATTTCATTCTCCTGTCTCATATTCAAATAATCAAGTCAACATAAAAAAACTGTTTAAAATTGAAGTGACAACAATTTGTCATTCCAGGGCCTGGAATCCAGGCTATATTTCCCCCGAAAACACTTCTACATATCTACCATTTTGTTGTGAATTTGTG
>WJFB01003789.1:0-11985 GCA_009870185.1 Pygmarrhopalites habei | reverse complement strand
GGTGACCTTCAAAGTGTATGTACATTGTTTTCACATGTGAGGTTTGGTTTCTGGGTTAATGACTAAAATATGCATTGGATTATTTTTGCCTCCGGAGTAGTTATGCCTCGTCCTCCCCTACATAGAAGAGAACAGAGAAACAGAGGGGGGTTGTGGCATGATGGGAAATGTGATTTTAAAGCATGATTCGTGTGTAGCAATTTATTTGTGTGTGTGTGTGTCCTCCCCGTTCTCTCAACTTGTCGTTGATCCGCATCTGCACAGCATCCCATCCTCGCAGACTCGAACCCTCGGATCCTGCGACGCAAGGCATGGAAGGGAGGAATTGGAAAAAAGAATCTCTTGTCTACAGATGACGGGGTTGGGTAAACTTCCATCCTTATAGGCTTTGGTGGGCATGTCTTTTCAATTTCCTCTCACTTCTGAACCATACCGGAACTAACTTGTGCATTCCACACACACGCACACATTGTACTAACTATAGACTATCCAACGGAGGACTTGGAAAGATTCTCAGTTTACTCAAACACAACTTGACTGCTGGGTTCTAATTTTTTGAGTATTATTTTGGGCTCCCTCGTGGGGGGAGGCATCGTATTTATTTCGACTTTTTAAATTAATTTAGATTTAAAAATTTGTGCCAAATCTAGCTAATGGTGTAGAGTAGGATTCCAATATGAAATACCGAGGATGCGAAAGGGAATCTGGGAAAAAAGATGGAAAAAGTGAAGCCATGTAAGACTGATGACGATCAAGAAAAAGTAATTTGCGTAAGAATGATTGTACGAGAGTGCATGTGAGTGTGTGTGTGTGTGTGAGAGAGAGAGAGAGAAGGAAACTGTTCAAGTCTCTCCTGTCGACATGAAAAGACCAATGTTATATCACCTGGCTGACGTTGAGGAATCTCTGTCTATTTGTGAAGGAGAGAATAACTAAGTAACGAATGCACGCCGAGAGAGAAGGGCTGAACTCTTTCTCTATGTGTGTGTATGTGTCTTCAATTTTTTTCAACGCTTCAAATAGAGAGAGAAAGAACTTGGTAGAGTAGATGTGTGTTTTTGTGTTAAGTCATTTCTCTCCCCCGTTTCCATGACGTCCATTCATGCGTTTGTTTTCATTCAAGTCACCCCTTCCTTCCACACACACACACACACACACATGTTATCTAAACCTTCTGACTATTCTGAGTCTCTGAGGCACTACCATCGTAACATTTTATAAAAATGTACCAGCAAAATTTCTAGTTTCATAACTCTATCTAGAGCCAGGACTGACATGGAGAAAGAAATGTCAAGTCCCTCTCCCTTCAAAAGCTTGTGTATTTAAATACACAGACTGGAATGTGAGGAAGACAGATTGTTGTCTTAATGTTTAGCACCCTCTCATCCATTCATCCCACACAGAGTGCAATGAGTCTCTTCAGTTTTTTGTCCTTCCTTCCTAACTTTAAGTTTGGGTTGACAAAAAAGGGAACTCATTTCATGCACAATGGGTAGAAACTAAGGAATTTGTTTTTCAAAAAAAATTGCAGCTCCTCTGCTCCTGTCTGGCGTAATATACCTTGGAGCATAGCTAATAAGTATTTATGTTCTTCCGTCCCCAAAAATTCAGTTTCTTGAAAAGGGGGAAGAATTCTCCAAAAACAAAAGAGGAAGTCGGGGTACATCGTCGTCTTATAAACCTGTGTACGAGTGCGTGTGTGTGGAAGGAAAGGTTGGAGACTTGGGAGAAAAATTGTGCGTGTCGTGTCGTACACTTGTCTTCTAATTTTAATTGTTTCAATTCGCAAATTAAAGGCTTGGCAGGGGTGACGATACAGTTGAAAGATTGCATCTCTCTCTCTTTTACATTTCTTGATCCTCACTCCCTGGCTGTATCCATGTTCCCTGAAAAAGAGTGAGCGTGTGTGTGTTGAAGGAATGAGAAGAAGGGGAAAGGAAGGCAGGGGACCCCAGGCTAAAGGCACATTCAAGATAGGAATAATTCTGTGTACAAAGAAACCCACACTTTCCAAGTCTTTTTATAATTTGTACAACTACACGATAAATCCAAGTTCAAAGTCTCTTGTGTCTTGTCCCATGTATTTTTGTACATTCTGTACAAATTCTGTTCTCTCTTTTTCCCTTCCCTCGTTGTCGTAGGATGAAACAGTGTGTGTGTGTGTTCGTGTTGGGAACTTGCTAGGAAAAATCATTCAATGAAGAATTCTACACACACACAAGCAAACACGTTGTATATCTGCCTAGCTTTCTTCAAAGAAATTAAGAGACACATAATTACGTATGCATGTTTCACTAAAGTGTTGAGTACACAGGATCGTACATAATGGAATTCAAGTGTGGGGAATTTGTGTGTACAGAATGGTTAAGGTGTATAGCTAAGCACAGTGTGTGTGTGTAGGAACAGGCGTTACCGTTTTAAAGACTGATGATGAGAGAGAGAGCCCGGAGAATAGAATAATGAGGATAATATATTGTGTGATGTAGACGGAGGGAAAAAGAAGTGAGACGTTCTCTCCGGCTCTCTTTCTCTCTCCCTCTTCGTACAATTTACACCTGTGGTTACGTCACAGACTTTGTATTATACCTACACTTATATTTAGTTGGCCTTGTTGTTGTTGTTGTTTCCGAGTAGAGTTCTCTCTCTCTCGCTACTACATTGTACGAACTCGCTCTTGACTCTCGTTGTCAGTGTGAGTGTGAGTGTGCGAAGAGAAGGAATATTTGTGGACTGTTCTATTGATGCTCCACACCATTGAATTTCATTCAATTAAATTATAACCAACCTACTCGTTGCATTGCTCCATACTTCTTCTTCTTCTCTCCCTTCCTCCCCTCTTGGTCTCCATGACTGAAAAGAGCACGAGGAGTAATGAAACACACACAATCTTTTAATCTGAAATGCCAATGCCTTCTAGAATTTTCTTCTAAAATACACATTTTATATTATTCTTTGTTATAATCTTCTCTCTCAACTCTCTCACGATTCCAGCTCCAGTTCTCTCTCTCTCTCTCTTTCATTCTCTTTTTTCCCTTGTATGTGTAGAGCTCTTAACTGGCTCCCTTTGGATTTACGTATATTGTGTGTGTGTCTGTGTGTGTGTACCGGTTCTAGGTCTCATGCTATCAGTGTAGACTCTACACTGTAGAGCAATAGAAGTTGAAACCGGACGTTTCCTCCTACAATTTTTTATTAACTCATTTATTGATATTTTAGTGGGTAATCAAAGTAATATTAAATGAAAACATATTTGTCATTTCAAAACATTTTAAGACCAAGTTATTGTACTGCTAAAAACTATATATTGTGTGTATGTGTGTGTGTGAACACACTGCAGTGGGTGTGTGTTTGTTCACGTACACCCAGTCCTTTCTGTATCAAATTTGAGAAGTGAGATTATCCAATGAAAAAAAGGAATAAACTTTTCCACAACCGGATTACGATTCATAATTATTCTCGCTCTGGAACAGAGTTTTGAGAGTGAGAGTGGTTTAATGTAACACACGGGGTAAAGTCCAGGAAGGCTAAACGAAAATCCAAATTTGTTTTGTCATCCTTTGACACAAACTGACTTTTAAAATTAATTGTAAGAGTTCAAAATCCCTTCACCTTGGACTTGTCTAATTGAGGGACTAAACACTTGTAGTCTCAGTTAAATTGCAAATTCTCAGAAAAGAACCTTTTAATTCAATTCCACACACACACACATACACGCAAACACACATACTCCATACACAATTGTGAAGTACAATGGATGCAACATAGTTTGCCACTTGAAAACTCTCCAAAAGAGAATACACACACACAGACACAGACAAGCACACTCACTCCCAGATAATGCGAATTAACCAAGCAGCAAGAAGGAAGTTGGGATTGTTTCGTATAGAATGATAGTGTAGACGAGGAGTAAAGACTCCTTTTCTACATGAATTATAGGAATGCGTAGAGCGAGGAGTGGAGTGGAGAGTCCCAAAAAATCCTCCTCACAATCTGCACACTAAACAAACAAAAAAATGACATGATAAGAGACAGTTGGACGACTCCAGAGATTTTAGATTTTAGAGTCAGAACATAGAAAAATAACAAGTTATGCTTATTATTAATTTTTGTAATTTCTCTCCCTCTCTCTCTCTCTCTCTCGTAGAAGGAGGAGGGGAGCCGTTTCATAGTTGTGAGTTTCAAAAAAAAAGATTAGAGGTAGTTCAAAAATACGTACATACAGTACATCTGGATCGAAACGTATCTGTGTGTGTGTGAGTGTGGAGTGTACATTTGATAAAATGATAATAAAGAAGTTTTTTTAGAAAAATCTTTATCTTTCCATGCTCCTTGATGCAAAGAAGATTTCTTGGGATGATTGCTGAGAGTCAGAGGAGAGTGTACAGGCAGAGACTGAAGAAAAACATTTTTAAAATTTCCATGAAAAATACAGTCGAATGTGAAAAAAACAGTGGGGCACACACAACACACACACACACGAGAGTTCAAGTTGAGAGTGACTTTGGAAGGAACTTAAAGGAGAACCTCTGACCGGAAGTTGCTCGCAACGCTTCGCATATGTCGTTGGCTGAAATAATGATTCGAGTCAACTGTACCATGGCTACGGTGCATCATCATCGTTTTGTCTCTTTTTTTACCTCCAGTACCCACAACACACACTCTCTCTCTCTTGCAGAGCGAAAGCAACCCCTCCATTTCCAAACCGATTACGTCACCAAACTCCGTCTTTCTCTTTGCTTCATGTTCGTTGGGTTTGCCAGGGAAAAATGAGGAGAAGAAAAAAAGATTTTGCATTGTCTTGGCTGTTCTGCAACGTTCCGTGCCTAATTGTGAGGGGAGATAGTGTCCAATTTTTCTTATTTTTCCCATTTCTGTTGAAGAAAAAAACGGACAGGGATATGATAATGGGATGGGATGAAGAGACTATTTAAATTTAAAGCATCTGATTTAGTCATTAAATCAATGGAACCGACGGTCAGCCAACTCTTGAGTTGTAGCCTCACTTTGCATGAACTCTCAAGGAGGAGGAGGACAGACAACAAAAGTCGGTATGCCAAAAGGAAAGAGAGAGAGAGAATGGTTGCGCCAATTTTGGAGTAAAGCTTAGCCACCCAAACTGTGCATTTATTTCACCTTATTACACATTAATATTAATCACATATAAATTATACATCATATCTCCAAACTTTCATTACACACGCTAACGAGCACACACACACAAATTATCCTCCTACTTTTACACACAATTTAACTAAAATGGCTTGACTGCGGAAAATACCAAACGGTCATGTGTGTGTGCATCACATCCTTCTGGACTGTCAGACAAAGAGAGAAAGAGAGAGAGAGAGATCTTCAAAGGAACTTGGTCTTCTAGACTAAATATGTACTCTCTTTTGTTCCTGTCCACTTGTCTCAAGTGTTCGCAAATGAAATCATTATCCTTGTACACAAAGACAGGGTACGAGGGAAGACATTTACAGACACACATACGTGGATCATGTGTGTCTGTAGACTGTACGTCAAGTAGCGTGATTATCTTTAATTGTGGGTTTAATCCACATTAAAAAGCGGGACATGGCAAGATGTGGAAAGAAGATGGAACAAATAAGTTTATTTTGACTATTATTTTTCTGTCTTTTTGGGGAAAGTTTTTTCTCCTCCTCCTTCCCTGGTCCCCTCTCTTTGCATACTGTAGTAAGTCGGTGTCTTTGCTGACACTGACATTGGTTTGAGGATGAGGGAGGGAACCACTATGCACACACACATACACATGTAGACACAGGAGGCAATGAATGACCAGCAATAAATTCTTTGCGTGTGTACCATACTTTTCTTGTCATTAAACTGACTTATCAGTGTATGTGCGCCTCCACACACATACACACACAGACACACACGGTATGGTTGAACGAGGTAGACAGGTAGCTATTTGGAATAAACAATCCAAAAAGGTAAAAACAAAAGAGAGACAGAGTGTAGAGAGAGATGGAAATGGAGATGGAGAGGGGGTACTTTTGTGACGAGCCAAAGTGTTCACACGACTAATAAATGGAGTCAAGTTTTTCCTACACAAGTTTTGCGTGTGTACAAACATTTTTACATGTGTGTGTATGTGTGTGTGTGTGAAGAAGGAGGGAGACGTAGATGTGTCCTTTTTCCGTCCATGTCAGGTTTTTGTAATTCACAAAAATTCATTTATTCCCTCCTCACACACTCGATTGTGCTGTAAAAATGTGTGCAGATTTGGAGGCTACACTACACACATTAGAAAGAGAGTCCTTTGACCTTTGACCAATAACAGTTCAAGTGTGTTGAAATCAATTTTCAATAGTTTGAAATTGAATTTGGAACTTAAAATTGTACTGTACGTTGTACGGGACTTGTTCCCTAATTGACTATTTAACTAATGAATTTTTAATTTCATCTTATTAGGAAGGGGGATTTTTGAAAGTGAGAGTACGAGAAGGGACAAAAGGTTAACGATCTTCCCACTTGAAATTTAAAACCCGTGTCTCAAGGAAGACTATTAAAAATCGATATAGTTTCAGTACAAAATGTTACTAATTGACCAGAAATGCTCCTAAGCTAAAGTCTTTAAATAATAGTAATAACGGCTAGATTTTTCCATTTCCCTTTCCATGATTAATGCACTCATCACTTTTGTTTCTAATTAACTAAATGTTGATGCTATTTAAAGGAAAGAAGGAGGAGGGAAGGAGATAGTCTGTGACTTTACGGAGAAAAGGGGGAGAAGGAAGGATTCTCTTGACTCATTTTCTTGTGAGTTCCTGTTCGAACCTTCCTTCCTTCCTGTACCCTTTCCATTTGTTTGTGAATTCAATCAACCCTCGTTGTATCTAAAAGCAATATTATTAATGGCACTCCTCTCTCCTACACTAAGAGTTGAACAACTTTCCTGAACATGGAATATACATGTGTGTGTGTCCTTCCTACACTCCTTTTGTACTTCAAAATTGGAGTGTGTGTGGTGTACAGAGAGCGTACCACACACACTACACACAGTAGGCTGATAGTATCCTTGGGAGAGTATGAAAAAAATATAAATAAATTCCACCGCATAATAATTTTATTATTATGTGTTCATTCTCTTCTCCCCGAACTCTCACACACACACGGTCTGGACGGTGCAAAAGAGAGAGAGAGAGGGATCCACCTTCCTCTCCATATTAAATACAATGGTAGCTGTGAAAGTTGATTTTTAAAGAGGAGACACACACACATTGGAGGAGGAGGAGGGAGGGAAGAAAATAATGTGAATAGAAGGGAGTGAGTGTGTGTGTGTGTGTGGAAGGGGGGATAACATGATTTCAAAAGAAACAGTGAAAAATAAAAAACCCGAAAAAGCCCGTGCCAGGCGTTTGTAGGCGCCGGGCTGTCAGCATTGTGACAAATTGAATACACTCCCCTCACCACACACACACATGTATCGCTATGAAGGCTGGATACACTATTGTATGCAGTGTGTATGTATGTAAAGGGAGAAAAATGTCTGCATAGTTTATGTACTCCTTTTACCAGCTGTTATAGTGTGATATGTATGGATATGTATACGTAGTGAGGGGAAGGAATCCTCCTCCTTCTCCTCCTGGCCACCACCTTCGCCATTGTGTGTGTATATGTGCCTCTCTACTTCCATACACACACAATGGTTCACATTGAACCATTTCCATTATTATCGGCATCGGCTTTTCGCTTGCTCATACAATGCCCACAAGAATATGTTTGACACGCAAATTGCAAGAACCAAGTCTCAAATGAAATGATAGAGAGAGTCCAAAGTCTGGAAACTTTTTGAAGGTATTTGAGATGAGAACGTTCCTCCTCCTCCCAACTAATACTTGTATGTAGAGAACCAAGTTTCCCTGTCAGTGTCAGTAAGACCAGACGCATAGCACCAGCATAGATTTTCCCAGGTTCCAACAAACCAACTAGTCTTTTCCTCTTCCCCTTTTGGTACAGTCCGTACATACACCAAGTATAAATTATGTTGGTGTGTACATATCCAGGTGAAAAAAAGTCCATATCCTTCAATCGAACTGTCCCTACTATGCACTATGTACTACAATAGTAGTATGTACTTGGAGAGTCTCGCCAACCCGATTCTTTTTGCCAATTCAGGAAGTAATAGTCGATCAATATTTTCTTTCAGCTATTTTTTCCCCATTCTTCTCCTCCTCCTCCTCCACCTCTAGTTTTTCTCTCTCTCTGTGAAACTTTAACATGACCCACAGACCGCCTCCTTCTCCTTTTCCACTCCCTTTGACTTTTTTTTGCAAAGAACAAATTTAGTTTTGACTGTAATCTATCTTGTATTCAAGGAGAAGCCATTTCTTCCCTTCGCATTGTTCATTTTTCCCCTTTTCTTTAGGAGGAAGGAAACTCAATCTTATTCCCCATTTATTTCATGATCCGAATTTCAAGGATTTCATGGAGTTTCCAGTAGAGACGACAGGAGGTTAGGCCGGAGGGATTTTGGCTTTCTCTACATGTATTGTAATTAAGTTTTGCAAAGGATTAAATTTTTGAAGAATTTTGATCTGTTTTCATAATTGGAATTATTCTTTATTCGAAAAAATGTCACTTTGAAGCCCTGTAACAAATACATGATTTGAAATTTATAGAGAACGGAGAAATGGAAAGTTGAAGAATGTGGTTCAAAAATTTTGAGAAATTTTCCAAAACAAATATTCTGAATTGACTCAAGAATTTGCCTCTGGGTTTTTCCCGAAGAGAGTGAGGGGGAGAGAGACCTTCTTTGCGTGCACAGCATTAAACTTTTACAGCTCATTTACTCGGATTTCTGGACATAAAATATCTTTTTAATGTCCTCTCTCTTTCTCTCTCTCCCATTCCATTCCATTAGGTACATAATGTGTACATATGTACGTGAGTCTCCTCATCCTTACACAATGTCAAGGAGTTGGGCATTCTCTTTCCTGCGTATGAGAGAAGGGACGTTGGGAGGAAAAAATACAGCAATGACGTGGAACATAATGACTTGACTTATAAGTACACATTACAGTATAAAATATTATAGTTGGCAAAAATATTTATACAACTTAAAAGGACTATATAATCTAAATGGAGTCTCTCTCTCTCTCTTCTGCTGGCTGAGAGAAGTTCATTCGACTCTTTTGTCCAAACTCCACTGGCTTTCCTTAACTGTCCTTTTTATGTCATCTTGATGAAATTTCGAGTGTGAGTGTGCACAAGTCTCATAATACTGTGGAGGGCCAATGAGCTCGTAAAAAGTGGAAAAAATATCAAGTGGTCTCTACTGCATATCATGTCTTCAGTTTTTTCTCTCCCTCCCTCTCTCTCACACACACACATGTACACACACAGTGCTCAATGAGAAGAAATATACCTATATGTCGTCTTCCTTCCTCGGCTCCTTTCTACTCGAAAATTAGGATGAATTTGTACAAGCTTTGAACTATAATTAAACATGAGGAATCATTAACCATCATCATCATCATGTACTGAGCTTACGTCTTCCTCTTCATCCTCAAAGTTAAATTCGGAAGAGTATAATTAAGCCATGATGCAATGCTCCTTAGTTCCTTAACAACTTTCTCCGTCTCTCCCAAATCCTTTTGACCACATGAAACTTCAGCTTTGAATTTCTTTGAAGGAGACATTGAAACTTTAGATATTTGGACGTATAAAGTATATCCAACTTTTATTCTTCCTGATAGGAAGAAAAATAATTATGAATAAAATCAATTGACACCTGGATTCGATACTGTAGAGAAAACATGACCTATGATTATTGAAATATGATAATTTCATGAGTAAATTATCCTAACATGTTTACACACAGCCGCACTCTTCCTTTCTTCGGCCGAGTCAATTCAATCAATTCATTATTCAGATCAAATTCTTCCCAGACTGAGTTAGCCTGAGGCTATTCGTCCTGTTCAATATTTTTTCCCCTGAGCTGATCCTTGCCTTTCCACACACACACGGATCCAATCCTGGGGTGTACAATATATTATCTCATTATCTTGTGCATTCATATTATGTCAGAATGGATTAGAGGAGGAGGATGGGGTGGTAAGCTGGTGTTGGGATGTGTGTGTGTAGCGTACCTCTCTCCCTCTCCTTCAACCTCCAATTGATAACAGGTTTATGAACAACCAAAATATAGAACACACACACATCTTAACACAATGACTGTGACTTTGTATGGAGGGTTTTACAATTAAAAGAAATATGTCCTTAATTAATTTGAAAGCAACTTGGGGGTACCTTTAGTATGTAATATGTATCCTCCCTCTTACATCGTTCTTATATTATTTGAATTAAAATGGTTATGCTTTATACTAGCGAACGCAATTCATAAACATTTTTGAATCCAGTCGGCTGGCTTCCATGTTACTAATATCATATTTGAAATCAGTGAATGGAAAAGTATGAAGTTTAATTCACATTTTTATCCACAGTTTTTGTGAAGAAATTTTTGAGAGAATCTGTGAGTAAAAAATGACCGCCCCTTCTCTAACTAGTCAGGCTGAGTGTGTATGCTACTTACAGTATAATAAGACAGATCCACCCCGACTTTTTTACCGGGTGGCTCCTCCTCGCTTGTCTGACTATTCGGAGCCAGGAATATAAGGTGGGTATGCAGTGTTCGGTTGATGTGGGTGTACGATGAAATCATCTATTGATTTGTCTCTCTATAGGTAGATACTACGTGTGTGTGTGTGTAGGAAGAGTCTTTATGAGGGTAACACACAATTACAGGGAAGGAATAAAGGTGTTCTCAACTTGTTTACACACACAAACTAGATTGACGATCAAGATGAAGGGTGACCCGCGGCCGGCGTTCAGTTGTTCAGAAAGAAAGTCAAGTAGAAATTGAGCAGTACACATCACATTGTACATCAAACTAATTTAAAATTTCATTTATTCCATTCAAAAATTATGCCGACTATATATATATACATGTACTATGTGGGAGGAAGGAGCAGGTGGTGATGACTTATTTTCGTCATGGAGGAAACTTGTGTGTGTGTGTTGTGTGTGGAGGGTATCCAATGAATTTCGATTAGGAGTGTATCAAAACATATGGGAGGCACACAATAAGGGAATCATTGTGTGTGTTCAAGATGGAAGAGAAGGGGAAAGAGACGTTCAATACATTTTATTTCGTGGAAGTACACACAGGTGTATTGACACAAAAATTTTTTGGAGAGAGAGAGATAGAGTGAAAGAAAAGAAAGGGGAAAAAGGGAATTTTTTTTTCATGTCGGGACTGTGGGTTCGGGAAGACCTCGTAGGGGAATCCTTGGATGTAAACTTTGCTGTGTTCTTTTCTCTCTGTGTAAAGTAATTGGCGTCGTTTGTTAGGATGAAGCGAAATATATTATCTGTACTTTAATTCTTATCGATATTAATAATAAAAGTACTGCGACGTGAAGTTTCCAAATCTCATCTTCAGTGATTACTCTTTTTTAAAAAATGCAGTGTCATGTATTTAACTCACGTTATTTGTAATCAGTGAAAGGAATTTAACACAGAACGAGTCTCTGGAGAAATATGTCAAGAAAAAATGTGAGGGGATCTAGTGGAGAAAGTAAAGTGTAAAAGAGACAAAAAGAAAGGGCGAGACAGGTTGCAAAAATAATAGAAATGAAATTTTTATTTGAATGGAATGACCATCGTGACAGACAGACAGGCAGGCAGAGAATGAAGAGAAAATATAGAAAGAAAGAAAAACTGAAAGACATTAGACAAGTTTCCGGAAATATAATAGATAGATAGATAGATAAATCCGTACAATGCATAGAAAGACAATTCATTGAGTTTAACCGGGGAACGATTTGAAAAAACATGGAATGCATTCCAAAGCATTTGAATCAAAGGACTTAAAGGATTTAATCTTCGTGGAGAAAAATAATTACAATTTAAGTTAGGATACAAGTGAAAGCAGTAATCCATAGGAATAAGAAATCGAATAAG
>WJFB01003788.1:0-11987 GCA_009870185.1 Pygmarrhopalites habei | reverse complement strand
CCACATCGTCAATAACAATCCGTCTCATTGTTGCATAGCACAATTCCGTCAGGAACATCGAAAACTATGATCGAGCCACTTCACCCGGTGTGAGCCACTTCACCCCGTTTCACGGTACATTGTGTGTGGGAGAGGAAAAAAATTAAATGACCAAAGAAGTGGACAGAGGTCATAGAGACATCATTTTTGACTCGTGGGTCATTTAAGTTGTTGATAAATTACGATGTTATCACTTGAAATTGGCTGCGAAAACATTATTTTTATTTTTCATAGCCAATTTTCAAGATGAATGTGTCATGTGCAGTCAGCTCCCATCTTTCTCTGTATAATATAGACATTAGAATTTGTCAAATGATATCCACACATTAAAATACACCAAAAAACTACGTTATCCTACATACTGGAATTATTACTTGCAGATACATACAGAATCTGTATTACAGTCCAATACCTTATAAGTACAGTTGATGACTCACATAGAAAACAATTTATTATTAGTTATACCTGATGATGATGTAGGATGAGACACTTGCTGAATTAATTCACTTTTTACAAATAGATGATTGAATCATTAAAAAATGTTGACTAACCTTCTTTCCCCTTTTTTCTTCCCCTGTACAGGAAACCGATTCATCTGTGACTGTCGAATTTTGTGGATTCAAGATCTGAGTAACGAGACTGAAAGTACGAGCGTTCAATTCCGTCTTAAAAATACGGACTGTGATCTGTTCCAAAAGCCCCCAGTTCGGAGTCATCATCATCAACGTACTAGTCATGTGCATAATAGTAACAACCAGGGAGGTCATTCCACACATCATCATGGTGGTTCCTTTGACTCAAGTGTCACAATCGTGGCGACAGCTCCAGAAGAGACAACTTCTTACGAGTACCAGTCGAGTCGGAAAGTGATGGAATTGAATCGTCAAGATTTTGATTGTGGGGATGATAAAGTGACCACATTGGTCAGCGTGAGTCCTCGCACATCTTCCTCCTCATCCCCCCTCTCCTCCTCCTCTTCTTCAGAATCTGGAGAGTCCTCCTCCTCAGAAGAGGTTCTCCATTTAGCAATTGCCACCACAGACGCTCCCGTCTTCCCCAAAAAGAAAAAAGTGAAAAATGTTCACGACTCCCAAATACTGGCTGACACTCCGGACTTGAAAACAAGTCAGAGTTCAAGATCATCCGCAGCCTCACCCTCCTCCTCATCTGCTTCCACACTACTCGGAAGTCAACATCAGTTTGTACTATGGCTCACCATCCTAGCAGTATTTTTCATCTCATCCTCATTTCCCAAAACTACCTGAGCTTTCACCCTTTCTTTTTCATAAGTAATTGAGTGTGTGATGCTAAATATAACCTTCTCCTCATTTTTACAATATTAATTATTATTGTCTCCTTATTTTTTTTACACACGACACACGACATTTTTTCTCTGTATATTATTCTACAAGTCTTGTACACATGTAAAAAAATTGACTAAACTTGTAATGTTGGTATAAGATAGTCATTGTCGAAAAGAAAATAATGTCGGGGCTGGCTATGATGGCTACTTTCATCATCATGTACATTAAAATTATTGTAAGTGTAAAGGAATTAGGTTAGTTAGTCCTAGTAAGTAGGCAAGTAGGCAGTACAGTAGGATTAGTTAATTTTTCGTTGACATAAGTACATCAGTATTAATAGAGAGATTTTTTCTTAAATAGAACACGTTTAAATGTGTAGAGACGTCAATATCACAAGTATTTATTGCGAGCTACTGAACAAAATTAAATTGTAAAAAATCACAAGAGAAGACTCTTTCATTTTATGTATCCTTTTTTTAAAAATCTCTTTCTCTTCCCAAAAGTTGAATTGCGTCGAAAAAACTGTAAGAGAAGTTGTGATGAAATCCGACATTAATTTAACGTTCCCTGTCCTCCAAGTGACGACCCATTAATGTACATACAACATAATCACTTGAATTGATTGGCTTGGATTTGGGAAGGAAGGATTGGAAGGGCCCTATACTTATTTAGATCCGTGTAGTAGAGACTGCATTATATTATAGTCGTTCCAGTATCCCGTAGTCATCCTCCAAAGGGGAAACGTCTCTCGCCAGTAATTCTCATTATCTCTTTCATCTCCCTTAATCAAAGTTCTCTCACGTCCGTGTTTTTTCCAGGGACGAACAAATTAAAAAGTGAACGTTATCCTTCCACGAACTTTTCTGTTTCTCTCTGTGTGTTTGTGTGACGCACACATTGGCCGACTTTCACCTGAGGGCAGTCTGTACAGTATGAAATTGTACGACGGCTTTTTTCACAGCATGAGATGGCTCATTCAATCCGTCATCCATCAACAAAATGGGAGAGAGAAAATCTTGAAATGTAGTGCACATCATAAAGCACTAAATAATATTCAAAATACTTAAGTACTCATATAACTGTAGAAAGGGAGAATGAAACATTTTGAAATTATATTCAAAATCATTATTTAAATCACGCAATACCCGAGGGTTACATGGACAAAAGTGTGTGGGTAGTGCACTCGAATGATTTTTATTTCTCTACGGGATATTTTCCGGTGGGTAATTAAAATGAAAATGAGTACGGGTTAAATTAAATCAAGTATATTTAAAGAATTAGAGGCAACTAAAAATACATTTTTTAAAAATTTAATTCCACCTGCTGATTAAGTATTAAGATTGTGCATTCGTATTGTGCTATTCCACAAAATTTTTTTGCAAACCGCACTACTTTCCTTAACTAATAATTTCTTATGTTGACCTTTGTCCTCACTTTGAATAATAATAGGTAGGAATACAAATATGTATAACAATTTATAACTAGTTGAAGGTGTGGAAGGAAAATGTTGAATAAAACTAGACTGCATTTTTAGATGAAACTGTACTATGTAATTCAAATAGGATAGAAAAAATAAATTTTACGGCGAGCTTGTAAATACAACAAATAATGTTTAGAGCACACACATACAATATAGCAGCCTACTAATATTAGGTTAGCTCTTTGTACTACTCAAGCTTTAGTTGCTATTATTACCCTATTTCGTTTATAATGCAACATAAGTTCTCAAACACCAAACAATTCTGTGGTGTTTATTATATTTTGAGATTTTTCAAAGCAAACTTTTTTGTTTATACCGTACACTTATTATGTTTATACCTCTCTAAGCTGGACATGTCATATGCTTCGGCATGAGAAATCCATGAATGCCAAATATCCTGGAGCTTTAAACAACAATTTAAAATAATAATACATACACGTCTACAAAAAAAATGATCAAAGCAAAAAGTGCTCGTTCCAAAGAAAGCCATATGTTATTGTTGTACAGTAGCGGAGTAGATATAAGAAACTTTTAGGCGTAGGCGGCCCCCGTTAAATTTACCTAGGTGGCGTTTCTGTCGTTTTCTCTTCTATTCTAAGCTGGCCCCGGAAGACGCCTAAAAGTTTCTTATATCTACTCCGCTACTGTATTTAAATTAAATAAACAATTGTTTGCATCTCCTAATTATGCATTTGTTGTCCTTGTGTGTTCTGAGAGCTGATGGAAAACCAAAAAATGTTTAGTTGTGTATTTTACTTTTATTATAACATGTCATAATGAATTTATGGTTGCTATTAATTTGTATGTACTATGTACGTTCTGATTGTAATCAAAATCGTCTCATGCTTTGATTTAAAAATCACTGAAAATCACTGTACACTAATGTGAAGTTTTAATGATCAAATACATAACATACCTATGTAAAACACACACAACGTAAATGACTGTCGATAATTATCATTTAATTTTTACTATCATCAGTTTAACTCCTCAGTAATTAATTGTTCATTTCTATCTGATAACTGCACCTACATACCGTCTGCGTGTTATGTGTCCGTCGCATATTTCTTCGTCTCAAAAGAAAAAAAAACAACACATCCTAAATCGCATAACGTGATTTTAATTCCTAATGAATATGTGCTACACTAATAATAATTAAATAAACAATGTAATAATTCACCTACCACTTAAATGTCGTGTGTGTGAGAGAGAGAGTGCGTGTGTACACAGTAGGGAAGTGGAGATGAATAGTAAGAAGAATCCAGTTGTATTTATGCGTGTATAAAAATAATAAACAAATTTACGTAATTTCTTTGTCTGTTCAAAAGTTTTTTCCACACAATAATATTCAAAATATATATTTTAAGATTAGTTGACTGATTAGTGCGTTAAAAGAAATTCAGAGTTGTCACGGGAAAGCATTGTGGATAATCTTTGTGTGCTGGTGTAGGAAGTTGAGAGTAGGGTCGAAATATTACTGTGGACTCATGTATTGCAGTAATCAGTGACATACGAGATTGAATCTTTTTTTATCCCTATATATTGAGCATAAATACAAATGTAAAATTAAAAATCCGAGTACAAAGTTTTGTGCAGAGAAACTGGAACGACATGATCCAGAAGTGCAAAACATTCGGCTATTACACATGCCCTAGCTTTTAGGGTTATTAGGATTTCTTGGCCCGTAGTTGTAATGAAAGCAGAGGACAGTCTTTTTCTTTCTTGCATTGTGATTTGTCCCAATTCTTCTTCGTACTATTTAATGTGACATGAACCAAACTCCTTCAGCTAATAATAATAATAATAATAAGAGAGAACGAGTTTGTGATTTGCTTAACTCTTAGCCCCACACTCTACACAGTTTGTTAATACTGGGCTCTCCTCTCTCTAAACGTTCCATTTATCCCTCCCTTCTATAAACACACACGATACGATGGCCATCAATTCTCTGTTTAGGATCATGAAAGTCCTCCCTCATGACTCCACGTAAAGTAGTCTCACTCCATTGTAATGAAGTCATTTTCTCGTTCAAGTTAATGTAATGGGAGTCTGGCCGTCCGTTTTTGTGACCGAAAAATCTCATCTCACACACACAACCCCCAAGTAAACGACTTCCTCTCTCATCATCCTCACACGCCATTTATCCCCACCATCATCCCATCGCTAATGTACTTTTTACTCGATTATGTCAGTATATCATGTGTGTGTCCCACTCTTCAACTACATGGTCCCCAACCGTTTCATAGCATATCTGAATTGATTTCACTTATTTTTGTCCATCACTCTTTTTCCATGGATAAATTAATTTTATTGTCCATCACTTCTCTGCTGAGGGTGAAGGGAAAATAAAGTCAACTCCTCCCTGTACAAGTTGGATGGAACGGAAACATTACAAGTTTTACAAGCATTATTTTTGAAGTCTACAACAAGTAAAGCGTGACCTAGGCTTGTGTGTGTAGGTTAGTAAAAAAAACATTATCAAATTACAACATCGAAAAAATTCATAGTAATTAATGATGGACAGCATTGAGAGAAAGGGAATTTTTCGTTAAAGTCACGATCTATGGATCATCATACCAATTTGAGCTGCCCTTGCCTCGTAAAGACAAGTTTGGATCCTCCACACTTTAATATTATCTACAACAAGTATTTACTACACAAAATAAAGTCATTAATTTTAATTCTCAAAGTTTACTTTACTTTTGTAACACTTTCATTTTCAAATAATACACATGGTCGAAAAATGTGTGCACTGTGTACAGAAGAGATATGTGGGATAGTAATCGGGCCATGTAATTACAAGGACGTGATGCTCCATTGCAGTAATTACACATTTCGTTGTTTATAACCAAGTACTGGGAACGGCTTCCGCAAAAAACCAAGAAAATTTATTCTCAAGAAGAATAAGAGTCAAAATCATTATGTAGTTTCTGAGTAGGTCAACATATTTAATGATTAGCAGACTATGAATAAAAAACAAGGGGAAGGATGTGTGTCTACACTATGTTGATAAAAGCCTAGTAATTGAGACTTCATTCCCTGGCCCTGTCCATGTGCAATACAATAATGGATGAAACTAAACCAAGTACTAAGTAAGTTATAGTTAGCCTTTAGTTTCTCAGGAAATTGATCTGCTGACAAGGGCTCTGTTTAATCTTTTTACGATTCATTTCCGAAATTTAACCAGTCCATTCTATTTATTCATGTGCCCTGCCTCTTCGTGATGACAGACATGATACGGAGATTTTTTGTCCCATCCACCCATCTCCCTGTCTCAAATCATAGCTAATCATAACAGTTTACACACAAACACATTCATATAGGGACAATGCCCATCATAAGACACATGTAATGTCATAATCAATCTACTTTTGCGATAATGACCAATTTGATGAACCAACGTTCCCACTTGCCCCACAAAGTCTTTCAAAGGAAATGGGCACATGATCAAAGAGTTTGTCACATTGCTGTATATTATTTTAGAGTGAAATGAGTGATCCAATCCACAAATGATCCAATTAAATGAAACTATCAAATTTCGATACGACCCAACATGTCTAAATATTCAAGGTCAGACTTGAAATCCAGGATGTGTGTCAATTCTTCTGCAACAGTAAATCATATTTTCTTTATTTCCGTGTTTGTGAGAATACTTTCTCCAGTCAAGAAAAAAATGAAATGAAGAGGGAGGGCGACGGCCGTAAACTAAACACAGTAGGAAATAATCAAAATTTTGGAGATTTCTCAGCTTGTTCCCTCAATTCAGCGCACTCATTTCCTGGATTTCGGTTAATATTTCCATATGTAGGATACTGTAAATCGACATTTGACATGGAATACAACTCTCACACTGTGTGCTGATTTGTTTTTTATGTGCGTTGTGTGTTTGGGAGGGAAAGGGAAATAATTCCGTTTTCTCCTCCAAGAATGAGAGAGGGAGAGGATAGGAGAACAATGCCCGACACTTACATAAAGAAGAAAAGGGTAATTTGTTATTTTATAAAATGAGTGAGTTGACATCTTTCATTCATCATCTCCTTTCAACGCTTCTCAACCCGTGTACAAATAAAATAAACAAGTGCACGTGAATGGACGGAATTGGACGCTATGGGATTGTACAGTACACAGTATACATACAGAACAGACAACTTCCTTCATTACAACTCGTCACTTTCTCTATGTCGAATGAAGAAAGAACTCAGAAATTCTCTCTCTTACTCTCCCATAATGTTGAACATGAGAGTTGTCGGGAGGACAATAGAAACGATTTTCCCTACTACTATTTTCTTGAAGGGACTGGAACCGTCAACAATTTCGATCGTAATTTGAGCTTCTCAGTAATACTCACTATTTTGGCAGGTGCGGTGTGCTTCTTCTTGTCGCCTTCTTTTTGACCAACAATCGTCATTCCAAACAAAAGCATGAACATACACAAACAGAATTCGACAAAATAGTAGCTTTTGATCTGCATCGTCTCCATCAAACTTGTTCACAAATTCAGTCAGAAAAGAGTATTTCTCAAAAATCTTTCCAATCGACTCTAGTGAGAGACTTAATTTCAAACTCAAGTTTTAATCATTTAATCATACAATACTGGACTGTGTAAATTTGACACAATTTCATTTTGAAGACAGAATTCTGAAAAAAGAAAGTCTCTAGCTATCCCTATTTTTATACACTTTGAGACAAAAAAATTAAAATCAAAACATGCCCTTAAATCCCTTGTTCTCTCTGCTATGGAAATGAAGACATTCTTCCCATGTCTAAAACTCCTCCTCATAAGTATAATAATAATAGAGTTCAAAGGAGGAGGAGGAACATGGTGGATTATGAAAGCTGAAGCAAATTTACTTCAATTCCCTTCCAAATCTACAGTTCGACCCAGACCAGTGGCTGTCCGAACCCTCCTACCATTTGTCCCAAGTAAAAAGAAAAATAAGTCTTCCATGACTTTGGATCTAGAAAAATTTCGATTCTTTGTACAGTTTCTCACAGCATACAGCACACACAAAAAATGGACCAGTGCTCAATTACTATTCCCTCGTCCGGACAACATCCTCTGTCGTCATTTTCAAGTGTCTCTACTTCGAGAAGCCAGTCTGTCAACAACTTGTCAAGACAGTTTGTCGATGACAGAAACTGACGCTAAAATACAGAGTTCAACGAAACATAGTCGTCAGGCAGCCAAGTCCGGAAATATTATTGACTTGAACAACAATACTCAAAAACTGGTCTCATCTCAGTTATCGGATAAAGTACCTATCGTAGCTTGTCATTTCTTGACCGTTTTTGCTGCTAATCAAAGTGGGACAATAAATGTGAGTCCAAAATTTTTGATAAACTATTCGGCAGACGTGTTGGTTGTTGTAGGAAATTATGAGAGTACGGAAAAAATCATTGATGAGCTCCAACCTGAAGGAAATACAAATTACAAGTGGACATTAGCTAGTAGACTGAATCAAACTAATATGAATCTTGAAATGGTATATGGGATCGCTACCTCTTCTACTCCTTTGAGAAATCCCATTGGAAGTTGGTCTCAACCATTTGGACTAGTCATTGACTATGGTAACCTGGGAGGACCGAGTGATTTTCAGGGAAAACTCCTTCGTGTCACAACTGTCGAGGTAATAATGAAAAATTCATAATTAATACTCATTGTAAGTTTAAAAATAACCTTTAAAATTTGGCGTGAGCATACCCACGAAGAGTGTACTATAATAGAAGGCCATTTGTTGAAATATTTAATGAGCAGCAGGTGTGAAAATATACTTAGTTACATGGGAAGTGGACGTGATGACGTGACGTCATCAAGGAGAGTGTCAATGAATTGCATAATCCTTGAATGGTTCCTATTATTTGTAACAGGGACAACCTTTCGTATATGTACATGAATCTGGAGGAACTTTTGAGGTTTCAGGTTACCTCCACGACATTCTTCTTGCCATCAGCTCTCAACTGAATTTTGAGTAAAAAAAAAGTTGCATAAAATTAAACACTTTCGAAAAATTAGAATGTCAATAAATCTACAAAATGATTGTTTCAGATTTAAGATATTTCCACCTGCTGACAAAAGTTTTGGTACGGCGGATGAACATGGAAATTTTTCTGGGATGGTGGGACAACTTCAGCGGAAGGTCAAAACTATAATATTTATAATGTCATTCAAAAAATTACAACCACAAATGTACAAATCTGATTTATAAAATTACAAACATATGTAGGAGGTAGACCTTGCACTGATGTCCTTTAGCTATACAGAAGCCAGACGAGCAGTCATGTCATTTTCACCTCCTGTAGAGTTCAGTGCTGTAAGACATGAAAGAATATACACCGTTATTGAAACATCACAATAATTTTCTTAAGTTAAAATACTGTTCTGTATGTTTTTAATCACTTTGCAGACACGACTTCTAATTAGAAAGGATAGAATCGATAATGAAGTAAATTGGCTTGCCTATCTGGATCCTTTTGAATGGAAAGTATGGGTGGCAATCCCTGTCACAATTTGTCTGGGAGTATTCACTTTCTTGGCCATTGCACGCTTTAAAATAATGAAAACAACGCCTGGACAGTCAGCTTGGCTTCTCTCCCTCTGCTTCCTGCAACAAGGTGATAAAAACTTGTTAGATTTATTGTACTCATATGATTATTGATATCTATTTTGATTGTTTCTAAACATGATTATGTCTACTTACCTCCTGTTCTTTTGTAGGTCAAGATGAGCACACGATGGTTAATACATTTCCAGGTCGAATAGTTTTGGGATCCTTTTGGATTTTGGCTGTCGTCTTATACAGTAGCTACACTGCAAAAATTACAAGTTCATTGGCAAGTAAGTAGTACGACAATGAATTTTTCATTTTATAAAAAACAAAAGGATTAAAAATAATTATTTATTTACGTAGCTGTGAGTGAACGACTGCCATTAAACTCTTTGGCTGAGGCTGTAGGAAATAGTAACTGGAAAATTGGAGTGATTAAAGGTTCGTCTACTCCAGAGCGGGTCAAAGGCTCCGACATGCCAGAAATGAAGAAAATGTGGCATAGAATTGAAAAAGACTCAACATCACTATTATCCGGATTCCAAGAGGGTACAAATTCATTCAATGTACAATTTACCATTCCTCACCAATTAAACAATAATGGATCATCCATTATGGATGGTATGTGTAAATTTTTATTTTTACAGGAATAGAGAAAGTTTACAATGAAAAATTAGTCTTCTTTACGAGTGATCTCATCCCTGCATTTCTGGTTAAAGACAATTGTTCATACACATGGATTCCTGGAAAGTTTTTCGCTGGATTTGGCTACATGGGATATCAAAAAAATCTACCCTACGCTGATTCTATATCAGACGAGTATTAAAATAACATTCCTTAATAATATCATTGCTAATGTTTAATCGAGACAAGTATCATTTGTCATAAATATTTCTCCAAAAAATAAGTCTCTATAAAAATTAATGATTACAATTTCAGAGTCGCCAAACTTCGACAAAGTGGTCAAATGAAAAGACTATTTAGGAAATGGTGGGGTATAGAGAATTCATGTGCAAAAGAGGCTGGAAATGGAATTCAGAGAATGTCACTATACAAAACAGGTGCGGCTCAAACATTAAAATCTACTGGTATAGTTTAATTTCCATTTCTTCTAAATTTCGTTCTTTCTTTACAGGAACCGCATTCCTAGTCCTCATTTCTGGTACAGTACTTTCTTTTGTTTTCGTACTCGTTGAATTTTGCGTTCATTTGAAGAAACCTCCTGACAAGATAAATGAAGAACATTTACTTCCGCCACAATTCTCAGCCTCTACAAATTCCGGCAACAACTCTAGTAAAGAGTTGATAGGAGGTGTGAGAGAACCATTTCACATAAAAAATAATACAGAGTATCGACCCAACATCCAGCAACAAAGTAATGGAAAAGGGCTTTTTCTACACTTGACTACGCCTTTCCATTATCTCTATCCTCGAAGAAATTCATCAATGCCCAAAAATTGGAGCATCCCTGACAAGGCGACCACCAAAAATCCTTTAACTTTAAATTTCTAATTATATGTATGTGTACTACAATCCCCTGTTAACTCGGATACCTAAGATCAATGCAATAAAACAAAATTTGTACTGAATAAAAATTTTAAAAGAGAGGTCATTTAATAGTGACAATTCATTAATTTCTGTATCTTACAATAGTTACAAAGGCCTTCTGTTACAAATAGACGGTACAAAAATATCAAATTAATATTGAATTTGTGCAAGTACAAAAGTATTTTGGAACTCATTAATATCACAAGTACTATACATTGTACTCTTGCGATGATTAAAATTGTTAAAACATTACACTACAACAACGACCTGCGTGTAATTGCATTAGTTTTAACAATGGCAGTGTACAAAACCACAAAAGTTTGTACTTATTTAAATTTTTTAGTATTTCATACATCAGTACTACGTGAATTACATTACATTGTCGATACGAAAATATTATGCCCATACTCTGAAAATCCTCAAGTTATTCATTTAATTTTTTTTTCACAGGATAACTGCCATTCGGCAAAAATCACACTGTAAGGTCTAACATCGAAAACAATTCGCATGCATTAAACTGTAATTTATAACATATTCTTATCCTATATCCAATAATGGTCAAGATGAATTTGATGAAACATACATAAAGATTTTAAGTATTAAACTAACTCACTTTTTGAAATGTCCCGTATCAGTTTTAGCCCGTTTTGGTAGTTGTATAAAATAGTCAGCGATATTTACTCCAGGTGACCCTTTCTGCCTCTGTTTTACGCCCATATGCTCTGACTTAGGAGTAACAATACGACTGGAATCATTAGAAGAACTACAAGAGTTGTCATCATTACTTCCGGAATGAAGACTCTGTTCAGTAGACTTACTATTTGAATTCTCACCCGAAACTGCGGTTGTAGAAAAAGAATTTTCGCTGCCATCTTCAAAATTGGAAAGAGAAGAGATTTGGTTGATAAAAGAGGTTTCTTCCACCGGTCTCGTCATCATTTCATCTCGAAATAAACTCAAGTTGTTAAACATGGTTTTACACGAAGTATAGCTGACAATCTGTATTAATTCATACCATATGCCATTATTACTTTGAATGTTTTCATCAAAATCAAAATATAGGCTCAAAAT